>JAJAGP010006556.1:0-20531 GCA_025084515.1 Ancistrus triradiatus | reverse complement strand
ACACCACCTGGAACAGCAGGGAACCTACGCCCGGCTCCTTTTTGTGGATTATAGCTCTGCCTTTAACACCATTATCCCCCACAGACTGATGTGCAAACTGTTGGACCTGGGTCTCCCTTATCACACCTGTCTATGGATCAAAGACTTCCTGACGGGTCGCAGACAAAGGGTTAGAGTAGGACCTCACACCTCTACACCCATTCGCCTCAGCACGGGCTCCCCTCAGGGCTGTGTGCGGAGTCCCCTGCTCTACACCCTCTACACTTAAAACCGCACCACTGCTCATACCAGCAACACCATAGTCAAATTCGCAGATGATACTACCATTCTGGGACTCATCTCCGGAGATGACGAGACAGCCTACCGGGACGAAGTGGAACGGCTGTCATTATGGTGCACAGACAACAACCTACGTCTGAACACATCAAAGACGAAGGAGCTGGTCATTGATTTCAGAAAGGTGAGAAAAGAAATCCAACCATCAACGAGAGCTGTGTAGAAAGAGTCACAAATTTTCGCTTCCTGGGTATTCATATCGAGGAGGGCACATCAGAGACTCTGCTGGTGTCCTTCTATCGTTCCACAATAGAGAGCATCCTCACTCACGGACTCTGTGTGTGGTTCTCCAGCTGCACAGCAGCACACAAAAGAACTACAGAGGATTGTGAGGTCTGCGGAAAAGTTCATTGGGTGTTCTCTACCCACCCCGAAGGATCTACACAGCTCTCAGGAAAACCAACCGGCTCAGGAAAAGTTTTTTCCCCACAGGAGTTCAGGCTCTAAATAACTCATTGTAACTCTATTTAATCCATTTTTGTAATAAAACATGGGACTGTGCAATATTTACATTTTCAATGCCACAAGGGAAATGCGCAATTTTCTTTACTCAAATTTTTGCGTGCAATCTGTGTTACTGACAGTAGGTCTTTTGGTTTCTTAATTTTTTCATATTTTTCCTACGGTAATTTTTGTAAATTATAGTTTCTGTAATTTTTTTTCTTCTTGTCTGTTTACACCGCAAAGCATGGCACCTTAATTTCGTTATACCCGGTATAATGACAATAAAGATATTCTGATTCTGAGGAGGGTATCTCTGAGGCATCAGCCTAGCCCGCTGCTTGAGTGGTGGAGCAGGAGGTGTGAGTCAGGGGGGATGTGTCAGCACTGTCCTTTTGTTTTTCAAATCGACAGTAAAACTCATTCAGGCTGTTGGCTAGGTGCGAGTCGTTAGCAGAGTGGGGGGCTTTAGGTTTGAAGTTGGTGATTTTCCTAAGGCCACTCCAGACAGAAGCAGAGCCGTTGCCTGAGAACTGCTTTTGCAGTTTCTGAGAGTACGTTCGTTTAGCGTCTCTCACCACCTTGCTAAATGTGTACTTGGACTTTCTATACTGCTCTCTGTCCCCACTTCTAAATGCTTTATCCTTTTCCATCCTTAGCTGCTTGAGTTTAGCTGTGAACCAGGGTTTGTCATTGTTGTAGCTGACCCTGGTGCGTGAAGGTATACAGCTGTCCTCACAGAAGCTGATATACGTCACAACCTCTGTGTATTCATCCAGACTGTTGGTAGCAGTCGTGAACACATCCCAATCAGTGCATTCCAAGCATGCTTGAAGATTCCCTATCGCTTCATTGCTCCAATTCTTCACTGTCCTCACAACAGGTTTAGAGAGTTTTAACTTCTGCCTGTATGTGGGAATCAGGTGGACAATGACGTGGTCAGAGTGACCCATGGTAGCAGTGATCTAGAGTGTTTCCCTCTCTGGTTGGGCATTTAATCAGCTGACGATATTTTGGAAGTTCATTGGTGAGATTTCCTTTATTAAAATCACCGAGGATAATAACAAAGGAGTCCGGGTATGTCTGCTCCACCCATAATACCTGATCCGCAAGCATCTGCTGTGCTTCATGCACATCAACTTGCGGTGGAATGTAAACACCGAGTAGAATGAATTAAGCGAACTCACGAGGTGAGTAGAAGGGCTTACAATTGAAAATAAAAGTATCCAGAAAGGGAGAACAGTGCTCCAGAATCGCTGTTACATCCTTACACCATCCACTGTTGATATAAAAACAGATGCCACCACCCTTAGTTTTGCTTGAGAAAGCGAATTTTCGATCTGCTCGGAGCAGTTGGAAGCCTGCCAGCTGCAGCACAGAGTCCAGTATGTTTCCACACAGCCAAGTTTCCGTGAAGCATAAAACGGAAGATGATGAAAAGTCCCTATATTTTGCCATCAGAAGTTGAAGTTCGTCCATTTTGTTATACAGTGAACGTACGTTAGAGAGAAATATTCCCGGTAGCGGTGTGCGTAATCCACGTCTGCGGAGGCGCACGAGCACGTTGGCGCGACTCCCTCTCCTACGGCGTTTCACCATGTTCGCAAAGGTGAGCGCACCATTGACCAAAATGTCCAGTAATTCCACGATTGGTGGTAGAAAGTTGGAAGATAAATCCACAGGAGTTGTTTCTCTGATGTTCAGGAGTTGTTCTCTTGTGTATGATCCCTGGTTACTATAACAGAACACTGAGTTTACAAACAAAACAAGACAAAACAATGCGCACCAACACACCGAAGCAGCCATCCGCGGGGCCATCTTGGTCGAGATCAAGATTTCAAATTGTTTTTGGAAATCATGGACGTTGTGTCCTTTGGACCAAAGAGGAAAAGGACTGTCCGGATTGTTATCGGCTCAGAGTTTGAAAGCCAGCATCTCTGATGGTATGGGGGTGTGTTGGTGCCCATGGCATGGGTTAACATCTGTGAAGGCACCATTAATGCTGAAAGGTACATACAGGTTTTGGAGCAACATATGGTGGCATCCAAGCAACGCCTTTTTCAGGGACGTCCTGCTTATTTCAACCAGACAATACCAAGCCACATTCTGCACGTGTTCCAACAGCATGGATTCATAGTAAAAGAGTGCGGGTACTCGACTGGCCTGCCTGCAGTCTCCCATAGAAAATGTGTGGTGCATTATGAAGCGCAAAACACGACAACGGAGACCCCGGACTGTTGAGCAGCTGAAGTTGTACATCAAAGCAAGAACCTACATAGCTTCAACAATTAGTGTCCTCAGTTCCCAAATGCTTATTGAGTGTTGTTAAAAGGAAAGGTGATGTAACACAGTGGTAAACATGCTCCTGTCCCAACTGTTCTGGAACGTGTTGCAGGCATCACATTCAAAATGAGTGAATATTTGCAAAATGCAATAAAGTTTATCCGTTTGAACATTAAATATCTTGTCTTTGTAGTGTATTCAATTGAATATGGGTTGAAAAAGATTTGCAAATCATCGTATTCTGTTTTTTTTTACGTTTTACACAACGTCCCAACTTCACTGGAATTGGGGTTGTACAAGTTAAATGTATTATGAACCGATGAGTTTAATATAGTCTCACAGTGGAGCCTATTACACATTAACACTTACATTAATCGATAGTTGGCCAAAATCAGTAACATTAAAGATCAATCAAATCATTAAAGATTATTTTATAATAAAGTGCTGAAAATTTTCATGTAATTTAGTGAGTAACGGATTGAAAGTGAAAGGTAAAGGCAAAACACTTACTCTATTGGTGAACTAGCTGCTAATGCTAAATGTAATGTTATTATGAGGAAGACTTTGGGTAGTTATGAAGACAAGGAGATCCCTGACCACACGGTTTGAAAAGTTCAACATTGCATCCTCACTCAGGGTAGATTTATGCAGTCAAGGAACAATATGAAAACTGTGTAAGAGTTTCAGTAAACTTAGAGTTGGATGAGAACAGTTTCAAGTACAGTATTATTATCGGTTTGATTTCAGGCTTCTCGCCTGTTTCTGGTACAACAGGCTCTAAATACAGTCAGAGTGAGAACCATGGTCATGGTTTACTACAGTCAAACAGCTGACTTGTCGTCAATTCTTTGAAAGGTGCCAAAATTATGAAATTTGTCAATTATAGTTTACTGATTAACACTGTCGTATCATCAAAACACGTCTTGGCTCATGTTTTGATGTATTCCGAGATTCTGAGCTAGAGCTTGGTCTTTGTGCGAGTCAAAGGATTCATTTGTAGGACAAGGGGACAAGGGCATGTTTGAGGGTGCTGTGAAGAAGAAAAGAAGTAACGGAGGTAACAGAACCAATGAAGCTGCTGATGCTGTATAACTCTCTCTTTACATTTCTGACTGAACACATTAAAGAGCCCAGGACTTTAGATTTACTGTACTGACATCGTTTCTCCAATTTTCCAGCGCATCCAAATCCTTGTTTGTAAGGGTGATGAACACTGGCTCATTGGAGCCATCAGGCTGCTCATTAATAGCTTCATCATCCAAATTTCAATCCAAACAAATGTTACATAACAATAGATTTTACGAACTTATTATTATGCATTTTGGTAGCCTTTTACTTTGCTGCTTTGATATGGCTGGCATCGTTGCTAGGTTACGTGTATGTGGTGGAGGAATACTTGAAGAACTTCGGTCAGAGTGGCATTACAGTGCAATACTGGCACTCCTAAAACATCATTCAGCCAATCAAATTGTGGAATCAGAACCAACTGTGTTATAATCATATTTGCCTCATGTATAGGCCACTTCAAATAAAAACATCTGCAGATGTACAAAATGTAGTTTAATAAATATGTTAAGCTGCAAGTATTCTATGCATACCTGTGTTTGAATTTTCTGCCTCCATTTTCCTTTGATGGGCATTTCCTTTCATTTGGGCAAAGCGCTTCATAGACATCCGCTCAAGAATTACAACAGGCTCTGAAAAACAACACAAAATCATATATTCATGATACAGACAACCAAATGGATTGATCTCAGCTTTATATTGTGATTTTTGGCAGTAGAAAAAGACACAACTAACCAAAAACTGAGTGCATATTATGGCTTTCTTCTGTTTCTCCATCAGGATGTGATGTCAGAAGTGGATCTTCTGGTAATGACCTTGTCCTTGGGGACTCGGGTGGTGAAAGTGTCAGCACGTACGTATCTTGATCGTCTTCTTTGTCCGCATCGACTTGCACATGCTGCACATTCGGCGGCAGTGACCCGCACCTACCCGTCTGTGCGGGTATGGGACTGCTGTCTCTGAGCTCCTCCGAGTTTTGCTGCTGGACTTTAGCTTTCAGTCTGGCAAAGACTTTTGCTGGCGAATCACAAGTGTTTTTCCGAATCATCATGGAGTTCTTAATGGCACTCAGCTCACAGATCATAGGACGATTTGCCTCAGTGACTTTCTGATTTACAGTAGAATTCATCACCCTGGCTGTCTGGTTTCTTGTTCTTCTGGCTGAACGTACGCCGATTTCAGCTGTAACCTGCTCATGACGTGGCATTGTGCTCTGTTTAGTCTGAGACCTGTAATAAATCTCAGGGCGCAGAGGAGTCACAGGAAGCTTGGTTGGAGAGTGATACATATTGCTACACAGCAAAGGAGGAGAACCAAGAGCCCACAGGATTCATCAGAAATGTCCCTAAAGGATTAGCAAGAAAGTCAGAATAACTCATTAACAGTCTGTACATTACATACTGTATTTAGCATCAGTATACAGAGGATACACACACTCACTGGCCACTTTTTAGGTACACCCTACTAGTACCAGATTGAGCCCCCTTTTTGCCCTGAGAACTGTCTTAATTCTACATGGAATAAATCAACAAGGTGCTGGAACCATTCCTCAGAGATTTTGGTCCATATTAACATTGGCATCACACAGCTGCTGCAGATTTGTTGGCTGCACATCCATGATGCGAATCTCACATTCCACCATACTTCAAACGTGTTCTATGGGATTTAGGTCTGGTGAATGTGGAGGCCATGTGAGTACAGTGAACTCACTGTCATGTTCAAGAAACCAATTTGAGATGATCTGAGCTTTGTGACATTGCTGGTTATCCTGCTGGAAGTACACTGTGGTCATTAAAGGGAGGGGGGGATTATGGTGTGGGGTAGCTTTTCAGCAGTTGGGCTCGGCCCCTTAGTTCCAGTGGAAGGAGCTCTTAATGCTTCAGCATACCAAGAGAGTTTGGACAATTGCATGCTACCTACTTTGTGGGAACATTTTGGGGACGACCCCTTCCTGTTCCAACAAGACTGCGCACCAGTGCACAAAGCAAGATCCATAAGACATAGATGAGAGAGTTTGGTGTGGAAGAACTTGACTGGCCTGCACAGAGTCCAGACCTCACCCCGATAGAGCAGCTTTAAAATAAATTAGAGCACAGACTCTTCATCCAACAACAATGTCTGACCTCACAAATGCTCTTCTGGAAGAATGGTCAAAAATTCAAATAGACACACTCCTAAACCTTGTGGAAAGCCTTGTCAGAAGAGTTCAAGCTGTTATAGCTGCAAAGGGAGAGCCGACATCATATTAAATCCTTTGGATTAAGAATGGGAGGTCACTCAAGTTCACATGTGTGAAAAGGCAGGCGACCGAATATTTTTGGCATATGTATATTTGTGTGTGTGTGTATATATATATATATATATATATATATATATATATATATATATATATATATATGTATTCTCACTTGTTAAATAACCATGTCGAAAGACACATCCTGTGGTCGTGGAAAAGATATTAATCTGTTTCAGAAGGGTCAAATTGTCAGAGTTGTTCAGGCAGCATGAGCCATCATTTTCACACATGGATTGGCCACCACAGAGTCCAAACTTGACCCCAATGACAATATTTGGGATGTGCTGGAGAAGACTTTGCGCAGGGGTCCAAATCTCCCATTATCAATACAAGATCTTGTAATTGTCAAGTTAATGTTCTGCCCTTAAGCCAATAGAAATGTCCTGCAAGAAGCTCACACGAGGACCCGCCCATAATTGCAGAGTTGAAGCTGTTTTGTACAGTGAACGGGCTTATATTCTTCCAAGCTGATGTGCCGCAAATGGGGTCACAGTAATTATTGAAAGCAAAGGTTCACATACTTTTGCCTCTCATATATACATAATGGATCACTTTCCTCAATAAATAAACAGCCACTCGTGTTTCATTTGTTTAATTGGGTTCTCTTTGACTACTTTCGGGACTTTAGGTCATATCCATGCTGAAATGCACAAACCGCCAAGAACCATTCACACTTGGTGAGCACGGTCCAGCTTTCATAACAAACAGTGGTGGTCAAAATATTGGCATCCTTTTATAGATACTACTATTGCCTATAGTCGTTTGTCCGAGTTCACCGCGAGTTGGGCAATTAGTTTGTGCTCCCGATTTAGTATAACACTGCCACGAGACGCTAAATCAAGATCCCCAAGACTCTTTACAACTGGACTTTCAGTTCTAATGGAGGTGTCCGGATTTACTGCGCAGGCGCTACGTTGCCGTACTGTTAGGTGAATTTCCGACTCACTCAGTCAGGCAGTGATTACTAAACCTTATTTAATTTTTTTCACAGAAATACTTATATCCAAATCAAAGTTTGAAATGAAGGAACCCCCTTTTTGAGACCGTTCGTCCAGGTGCTGTATTGTCACGTGCGGTTGCAAACGTAATCGGGATGTGTAAAAAGCCCGATACTGTGAGCTAGCATAAACATTTTCTAAACAATCGAGTAAACTTACCCCAAGGGAAAAGCGCTGGTAACAAACAAAGCTGCGGTCAGTCCACCGTAAATTATTTGCATTACTCCAGTTCAAAACAAGCTATAGATGAATAATGTCTGAAAAAACAGACCAAACTGAACTCTCCGTCGCTCTGGCGCTACTTTTGAATTTTCCACCAAACAAAGCATTCCTGTCGCACAGCAGTGACGTCACGATCAACCGTTACTTGGGTTTGAAAAGGAGTTGTTTTTACTAGAGGTGGGCGATACCGGGAATTTTTGTATCGATCCGATACCAAGTAAATGCAGGACCAGTATCGCCGATACCGATACTTTTTGATATTTAAGCTTTATAGATCCAAAGGATCCAAAAGACGTAGGATAGAATTTTGCCAAACATTGTACGTGAGAACAAAATACTTTATTATCACAATCAACATTTTTGTTTAGAAACAGTGGAACAGTAACAAAACAAGGTTTGCCTTAACATTAGGAAAATAAATCTTTTTTGAGGTAGAAAAGGAGAAACCACAATACAAAAATAAAATAAAAATTCTCCTCTCACTAGACATCTTTTCTAGTTATTTCTTTTTTGTTGTTGTTTCTTTTTTCAAATAGAATTGTTCTTAGGAAAAACCATAAAAAATAAGGAATTTTCTTCCTTTCAGTGCAATTCTGTTTTTTCTTAAATAAACAGAGCGTAAAAAATATCACTCAGCACAACTTAAAACAAAATCTCCAGAGGTAGAGGGCTGACAAACCACAATACAAAATTAACACACCACAACATATACTATAAACAGTTTCAAACTTATTCTGTTTTTCAAGTCAAACAATACAATAAAAAATACAAAAAATAAGGAATTTCTTCGTTTCAGTGCACTTCTCTACGTTTTTTCTTAAATAAAGAGTGTAAAAAAATATAACTTAAAGCTAATTAAAACAATCTTCTGAGGTTAGAGACCTGACAAACCACAATACAGAAAAATTAACACACCACAACAAATATTGTAAACAGTTTCAAGCTTGTTCTTTTTTTTCAAGTCAAACAATACAATAAAATAATACAAATAATAAGGAATTTCTTCCCTTCAGTGTGTTCTGAAAATCTGTGCTACTTTGTCAAATCGTCCTACCGTAGCGCATATTTATAGACATGTCTGTCGAATCGTGCTACCGTGTCGAAATGTCATACCACAGCGCGCATTTGCAGACGGAGTGGCAGTTAACTGGTGGGAAAATAATAGAGCACCTTTTTTTACTTTTTTCTGGTTAATCCACGGACTAAGTCGTAAAACGCCATTAACCTAAAATAATAGTAGCATAGATTTATAGCCCAGATTTCCTTATCAGAACGTGCTTCCTGCAGTTAAACTATAGGTAGCATAGATTTATAGATTAAATAACCTTATCAGAACGTGCTTCCTGCATGTAAACTATAGGTAGCATAGACTTATAGATTAAATTACCTTATCATAACGTGCTTCCTGCATTTAAATTATATGTAGTATAAATACATAGACAGTTACGCACACACACAAATTTGTTTATTTGTTTGATGAACATTTTTGCAGTGGTAACTGGTGTCGCTTTCGTTGTGATACCCCGCACAGTGTGCCCATCTACTGCAGAGCTCACATTGCACCTGAAAATAAATCACAAGTCATCAGCTGAAACAATGCATTGGAAAAATAAATAGATTAAACTATGCTGGGTTGGGCGATATGGTCAAAATATGTTTTTACTCTCCTGATACCCAATATCTTCATTCATTCCTAGTCTTATCTGCTTAATCCTGGACAGGGTCTAGCCGGTGACATAGGCGCAAGACTGGAACCACCCCAGACATTTCACCGATGCATTATATACATACACAGTCACTAAGGCCACTTTTGTAATCAATTAGCCCAATGCATATTGGTGGATTATGGGAGGAAACCAACGTGATAGTGTCTCTGAAAAGTCTATCATGAATGTTGCAAGAAACCAGTCATGAAATAAGCAATTATCGACCATCTCTACAACATGCAATATGTTTGTTGCTTCCCCAAATCAAATATTGTATCTCCAAAATGGCACCCTTTACATTAGAAATCAAGAGGTCAAATGATCCTAAAAATAGAGATGCAATATATAGTATATTGGCATGTAAAAAAAATTACCATTTCTGTCATGCTCTTGTCAGCATCAAACCTTCCAAACATGGAGCAAAATTATGCAGTAGCCCTCTGCATTGCCTATAAAAAAAGAGTTAATTTACGTGGTTAAATATGATGAAATGCACACTTGATCAAGAACACCTGTACATTGAGGTAAGTATATGATCAGCCAATCACATCACATCACAGTGCAATGCAGGAAATTATGTAGATCTAGTTCAGCAAACTTCAGGCAAAAGTTCACATCATCCATCTTGTTGCCAGAAGGTTCTGGTTTGATATTTCTGTATCTACTGAACGACTGGAATTTTCACACAAAACAGTTTATAGACTTTATAGCACGATATACTGTTCTAACAGTTATATTACAGTTGTAAATACGTTGTATTTTAAACAACGTGTTAAATTATACATCATTAAATTAAATTTTACATGTTTTAAAATACACACCCTCTGCAAATCGCAAAAATTCATTCATTCACCCACTTGTGTGGAAACTGACCTGGATTTGAAGCCCCCAGCCCCTTGATATTACAAAAAGTGATTGTGCTGTGATGCACTTTAATGAGTTGTGCACATGACCATTTTTTCCTGATAATACTTAGCAAAAAACGTGATATATTATAGTTAGCTTCTTACTGGGTCACAGATAAAATGATGGTGAATGACAAGAAGTGGATGATATATATTAGTTAGCTTCTTACGTGTCACAGATAACTGATTGGTGAAATGGACAAAGAAGTGGAGTTTGAGACATTCAAGTAATCATCTTCTCTTTTCATTGCGTGTGTGTACTAAAAGATATCTATGACCACTTTAGCTAACATGTGTTTATTCAGGCAGTTCTCAGAGATGTTCTCAATTAAATTTTCCAAAAAGCACAGTGCACAAACCAAAAGCATGGATTATACTTTTAAGTCACACTTAAACCAATATATATTGCTCCCATCACCAACCCCAACATCTGTTCCCGAAAGCTAGCTGCCTGACAGGGTCTAATGTATTATTGGCTGTATGGGCACTTGCTATAAAACTCACCTCGACCTTCAAGCAATGAACACGCGATTTCCATGCGTGCACTGCTCATAGCTGCTTGCGTTGTCTGCAGCTTCCTGATGTCACCAGTTAGGAGGAAAGCTTCTGTGAACTGTAAAAGTAATGAAATATTTGAAAAAATTTTAATTAAAAAATCTAATATTAAATGAAAATTTATATTTACAAAGAAAAACTGAATATGTACCTTCAACACTAAAACTCCACAGCTGCCTGGAATCTTGCTGTAGGTTTGGGCTGTGCTGCCGTAACAGCATTTGCCATTCAGCTCTGTGGTTCCTTGTGTTCGATGCTCCTCAAAAAAATTCCTATGTTTTTTTTAGTCAGTTGCAGGATATTGGTATGTTTACAACTTGGCAGTGTAAATGATGGAATTTATTTTGGAATATATCTTCAGAATTGTTTACCTCCAGTTCCTTAGACATCTCCTTTCATGTGTCTGCCCCTGTCCCCATTGGGTCAGTGAGGGAAGTGTCCTCTTTGACATGGTGACAAATCTTTATTTAAAAAAAAAAAAAAGAAGTTGTTAATGCATTAATGTACTGGAGTACCATGACATGTCCTGCCCTTTTTTGTGTTTTTATTGGCTACTCCAGGATTCACTGACATGGATCACTGTTTTTACACTGCAATATGAAAAGTACTAGAAACACACAAAATATGAACTATTCTGACAGGGTGGTGTAATTTTAAGTACAAGTCTCTCCCACTAAAATGAAGTATAAAGTAAAAAATAATATACAACATGTACCTTGGGAAAAATATTCTAGACAGTAAACCATGAAATCTGAAATTAAGTAAAGCAAGATAGCTTTGACGTTTGAGAACACACACCACAAGAATCCAGTGCGCTCCAGTATTTACAGGGCACAGCCATGTGTCCTCAACTGGAAACTTCATCTGCATGAAAGGTTTAATAGAATGTTAGTGATGTTTATAATAACAATACCACAGTTTGTGCCAGCCTTGTGACTGACTAAGAGGATTTCTAGGAATGTCATTGTGTATGTAAATGATTTTAGTTGTGATTATAGTGTCCCCTATAGCGCTGCCCTTGAAAAAAGGCTCTCAGTTTGAGTATGGAGGCCTCATGGTGAGCGCTTTAATCCTGCCTTTTCTGTGGAGCGACACACTGCTCCAACTGCTGGTATGATGTTCTGGGGAGCCATCGCATGCCACAGTTGGGCACCACTAGTAGTGATAAGAGGGACACTAACAAATCATTGTTATGTGCAGGACATTCTGCGGGCACGTTGCCTCTCACGGCAGGGCATCCAACTGGCATTTTTCAGCAGGATAATGCTCACCCACGCACAGCAAGGTTTTCCCATGAATGTCTTCACCAGATTGTAACACTTCCGTGGCCTGCCTGGCACCAGATTTATCACCAATCGGCATGTATTGGACCAGCTGGGATGCTAGCTTGGGCAGTCTACGAGTGTGCAGGATCTACAGACCCAGCTGCAACATCTGTGGGTAAATGTACCACAGGATATCTTACAGAACACCTGTATATCTCCATGCCCAACCGTATCTCATCTGTGTATCCAGGCTAGAAGCATGTTCTGATAAGGTAATTTAGTCTATAAATCTATGCTACCTATAGTTTACATGCAGGAAGCACTTTGTGATGAATGCTATGATCATTAACACACGATTGTGAACTTTACTGACCTTTTATTTGAAACTTGGAGGTATATCTCCGGAGGTTGAATAAATGAATAAATGGATTGATAACAGACCGTGAATATTTGATGGCAATGGTCAAATCGGCTGAGACAAGCAGCCATCAAACACTCGAGCAAATAATAATATATAGCTAGGCTTTTATAAGGTATACATGAAGAGACATTCATGTAAAACACAATATACTTTATTAAAACTGAAGTTACAATATGTTAACTACAAGAAACCCCCAATACTAACCGTGAATCCAAGACACAAGATCGCAAGTAGCATGAAATTATGGGCGTGGCGCCAAATACCAGAATACTGACGTAAAAGTGATATGCGCATGCGCAGTAGTCCTAGGTAGGACCGTTTGATGGGTAGGACGGATTTACAGAACACCGGCGCAGCTGCTCTTACAGACAGAGAGCAGTATAGATTTTTTTACACGAGTATTGCTCAATATCAGCACCAGCGTTGGTATCGATATTATCGATATTTGGATCGATCCGCCCACCTCTAGTTTTCACTCTGTGATGCTCATAATTTCTCTAGACCTTAGGTAGCTTTCTTCATAAGTGTAGTTTAGTCTGTATCTGCATGGAGTGACGAGTAGACAGTTCTGATATTGGAATTATATAAAAAGCAGGAATTATTGACGTGTAGTTCTGTAAGATTGGAGAGTTTTCCAACTAGCTGAGACTGAAGAAGTCACTTAGATGAGTGACGAAAGTTTCTCCCACAAAACCTGGGCCGTTTCTCAATATGCGTACTTCTCTGTACTTGTGTTCTTGTGTACTCGTCCAAGAACACTGAGCCCAAGTACCATTCCATTTCTAAGTTTTCAGCTAACCAAGCACACTCCAAATCCCAAGATGTGTTCTTGCTCAGCCCATATTATCGAGGATGCATCAGAGCAGACTTGTGCGGACTTGGACTTGGTGGAAATATCCCACAATGCATTGCCAGCCAGTAATGACAGATGAGAGAACTCCCTACTGGATGTATAATTTAAATACTGTTATTGTGTCACGGAATGAAGTTATAAGATTTTTTTTTGACGCAAATGTAGTTGTTTAAAATTCAACTATGCGGTCAGTTTATCAAGATAGAGCTTACATTTAAAAAAAGACGATTTTGGAGATGTGAAGTAAAGTTATTAACGTATTTATTATGCATTATATGTATTATTTGTTCAGCCTGTATTCTAAATATGAATTGTCTGATATAAATTGAAGTTCAGATTTAAAATCCCTTAAAAAAATCAGACTTGGTTGGTGCTCGCTTATGTTTGGGAAGGTTTTAATTCATGGTTACATGAGATCGGTCCGTTATTACACCTAGATTAAACTATTTAATAGACAGTAAAAGATCTGAGCACTTCTTCCACCACTGACACGCTTTATACAAGATGGTTTATGTTTCTATCTAGGTATTAAAAGTAAACCGTGTTGTCTCCATAGTGAAGTACGCTGCTGTTCCAATTGTAGAATAACCGAACTGCGTCCTCCTTTCATCGGGAGAATGTACTCGCAAGTCTAACTTCCTGATTCAACTTCTGGGAGTTTCTTGAAGCAGTTGGCTCTTTCAGATGAGTCGGTCCTTTATTAATTGAAAGTCGGATCTTTTAGGAAATTACACATTTTTTTCACAATATCAGCGTAGATTCAGAAGAGGCAGAAATACAACCCAAAGACACAAGTTTGGACAGTATGGAAAATGTAGTTTAAAAAAGACAGTGTATATTACATTTACTTTGGCTTTTACTTCCTTGCAGACCATTTGGACCTAATATTAATGTTTTCTCTGGTCAGCTTCATTTCAAGCCCGCAACACATTCCAAAATATTGTGACTGGGCCAATTTAAGGGTTATAAAATGGGGTTACAAAAAACTAAATAACAATGTGATTTCAAACAGGTGATGTCAACATGTGATTATAATCATGATTTGGTACGAAATGTTTAGTTGGACTTACTGAAGCTCATGGTGGTTTCTGAAGCAAAGGTTCACATACCTTTGACACTCACAGATATATAATAGTGGACCTCAATAAATAAATGACCAAGTATAACATTTGTGCCAGATGGAGGTGACATTTATTCGGAAATATAGAAAATTCCAAGGAGTTCACAAATTATCAAGTACCATTCACACTGGGTGGGCACAGTCCAGCTTTAACAACTATTATACCACAGTGAGTTCCGACCCCGCAATCTGATTGGCTGAGAGACGATTTTCCCGTGACTTTATTGACGATAATGGCATTCTCTATAAGTATAACTCCGCGGCACACACACCCGTAACCTAGTAACTATCATCATCATTTTCCTGGCGCCTGTCCCGCCGGATGTGGGGTCCGCCCTCTGCCATTTCAATGCGACCGAGAATACTCCAGCCGACACGTTGCTACGTCTGTCGCCAGAGACCACACTCAAACCACGCCAATTTAGTGTAATCAATTAACCTAACTTGCATGTCTTTGGACTATGGGCTTTTGGCTTTAAGATGGCGCCGCAGATGGCTTCCTCGGTGAGAGCTCTCTATGTTTTGTGTTGGTTTTTGTTTGTTAATGTAACTTATTGTGCATTAAACTCGGTCAGTTGGAGCAAAGAACAGTTACTGACCTTCAGAGACAATGTTTCACCAATTTTTATTCCGGAGTTTTCTCAAAATCCTTCAGAGTTTTTAGAAATTCTCACAACTGGTGCGCTGGCTCTACTCAACCTAGCAAGAAAGTGGAGGAGAGGCAGACGAGCCGGAGCGCTCGTAAAGATGAGGCGACGTGGAGTCCGAACACTGTTACCGTCTTTGTTCTTCTCCAATCTGCAATCTCTGCACAACAAACTGGAAGAACTACTCCTGCTCAACCAAACTAACAGGGATTTTTCTAACACATCTGCGCGGTGCATTGCTACACCTCTGTTAAAAATGCCTATCGCTCAGTCACGCGTGCGGCTCTTGGACATTCTGACCACAATCTCGTTCACCTCATTCCCACATACAGGCAGAGACTCAAAACTAACAAGCCTGTCATTACAACAGTGAAGAAGTGGACCAGTGAAGACATTGTAATGCTACAGGACTGCTTTAATCCACAAACTGGTCTGTCTTCGAGGAGGCGACAAACAGCTTGGATGAATATACAGACACTGTAGCATCATACATCAGTTTCTGTGAGGACAGCTGTATTTCTACTACAACATGGGTAAAATACAGAAACATCAAAGCATGGTTCTCGGCTGAACTCAGACAGCTTCGGAGGGAAAAGGAGGCAGCATTCAGAAGTGGAGATAGAGTTCTCTACAAAGAGGCCAAATACAAGCTGGAGAGAGGTATCCGGTCAGCAAAAAAGGAATATTCAGAAAAGCTGAAAAGCCAGATTGCTGCTAATGACCCAAGTTCGGTCTGGAGAGGCCTCGAAGAGATCACTAACTACAAGGTGCGAAAGACCCCCCTTCTCCTGAATGACCGCCAACTCACCAACGACCTGAACGAGTTCTACTGCAGATTTGAATGCAATAAGGACAATTCTCAGTCATTCTCAACTAATTCTTCACCCTCCTCCTCCCTAGCTCTCTCACCTCTGTCCCTGGATCCTTTAATCATCAACGAGCGGGACGTTAAACAGACTCTTTAAAGAACAAAAGGTGAGAAAAGCTCCTGGGCCAGATGGAATCTCTCCATCCACCCTTAAGCACTGCAGCAATCAACTGGCGCCGACCTTCACCAACATTTTTAACAGATCATTAGAACTTTGCTCTGTTCCTTCATGCTTCAAAACATCTACCATCATACCAGTCCCCAAAAAAACAAACATTTCTGGACTGAATGATTACAAACCTGTAGCCCTGACATCTGTAGTCATGAAGGTCTTTGAACGCCTGATCCTAGCCTACCTGAAGACCATCACTAATCCTTACTGAATCCCCTGCAGTTTGCATACAGAGCAAATAGATCTGTCGATGATGCAGTCATCGTGGCCCTGCACTTCATGCTACAGCATCTCGACAGTCCTGGAACCTACGCTCGAGTTCTGTTTGTGGACTTTAGCTCGGCTTTTAACACTATAGTGCCAGAGCTGATGCAGGTCAAACTGTCCTAGCTGTCTGTGCCGGATGCCATCTGTCGGTGGATCATGGACTTTCTGTCAAATAGGGCACAGCAGGTACGGCTAGGAAAACACATTTCAGACCAGCGGAACCTAAGTACTGGTGTACCACAAGGCTGTGTGCTTTCACCCCTTCTCTTTAGTCTTTATACAAATTACTGTGTTTCAAAGGAACCAGGTGTAAAGATCATTAAGTTTGCCGATGACACCACTGTGGTGGGCCTCATAACAAATGGTGACGAGTCTGCCTACAAAAAGGAAGTCGAGCAGTTGGTCTCCTGGTGCAGCGACAACCACCTGCTGATCAACACACAAAAGACTGTAGAGATGGTGGTGGATTTCAGGTGCACCACGCCCTCCTTACAACCCCTCACAATGAATGGCTCTATGGTCTTAGTGGTGGAGTCACTTAAGTTCCTGGGCACCACCTTATCCAGCGACCTAAAGTGGGAAAAGAACACACTCTCCACCGCCAAGAGGGCTCAGCAGAAAATGTTCTTCCTGAGACAGCTGAAGAACTTTAACCTGCCACAGAGTCTGCTGATCCAGTTCTACACAGCAATCATAGAGTCCATCCTTTCATAATCTATCACCATCTGGTTTGGTTCCTCAACATCACATGAACGGGCCAAACTCCAGCGTACAATCAGGACAGCAGAGAGGATCATTGGATGTAATCTGCCAACGCTTCAGGACATTTACAACAGCAGAGTGCTGAAGCGTGCCGGCAAAATTACAGCAGACCCCTCTCATCCTGGAAATCACCTTTTTCAGACTCTTCCATCTGGCAGAAGACTCAGGACAATAAAAACAAACACATCAAGACATGCCAACAGATTTTTCCCCAGAGCTGTAACACTTTTTAACCAAAGTTGTTCTCTTGGGCAACTGTTGGTAAATAATGGTTAACAGTCCGTGTGCTGTCAGGCCTGTTAAATATGTTATATGTTACCTGTCATACATGTGTAATTATCTGTACTATTATGTGTATTGTTCGTACTACTATGTGGACTATTGTGTGTATCATTGTGTGTATCACCAAAACAAATTCCTCGTATGTGTAGCATACCTGGCGAAATAAAGTGATTCTGAGTCTGAAACCGGAGTACCCGGCGTAAACCCACACAGACATGGGGAGGACATGCAGACTCCACACAAAAAGGACTCAGGCCGCTCCACCCTGGGATTGAACTCAGGACCTTCTTGCTGTGAGGCGGCGATGCTACCCACCAAGCTGCCCGTAACCTAGCAACTATGCCCACCCTAAAAATCTGTTATATTGAGTAAAACGCTGCTGAAATAAAAGCTATAATTAGTTTAGAAAATATATTGGTTTTGAAAACGATTAAAATTTGGAAGCTGAAGCTATTAATGACCAACATGAGCCAAAGGTTTATCATTTTGGATTTGAAAGCTCTGAAAAAGCGAAACAAAGTCAGTACTTTAACTCAAACATCCCAGCTGAAGCAGAAGGAAATATGTTGTCACGCCACCCATTGCATATCCTGCCATTGGCAGCCAGCCACCAGTGCCTTTGGTTGCAGTGGAATACGAACAAGAAACCTGGACTGCTACGGTTGCAACAGTCTCCAAACACATCAACCAAGTTCAGAAACAATCTTGAGTCCAAACTTGAGCTAATGAGCAAGTGAGCACACGACTGGTAAGGTAGTTTTACACACACACGAATCAGGGTTGCCAGATCCCACGAGAGAAACAATCAACCAGATCTATGGAAACAATCCGAAAAGAAGCAAAAAAAAAAAAAAAGCCTAAAACAGCCACTGTACTACAATATGAGAGAGTGACCTTACCTCTTTATCAGTTAATAACAAATAGTAATAATGTATAATTCCCTTTTAAAACCAACTTGCAGAAATACTGGAGAGAGGCAGGATTAGGGAGCAAGCCCAAATAAGCAACAACACTTTAGAAACAAGCCCCAGAAACCTTCAACCCACAACTATCAATATAGCATTTGTAGGTGAATTTATAGAAAAATAAGCCCAAACTCGCTTAGAATATGCAGACCTGGCAACCATAACCTGAACGATGGACTTCTGTTGTTCCGTTGGTTTTTGGTTGTGAGTATGATGTGTACGCATGGCTGCCACTTCTCACCGGTGTGTGTGTGTGTGTGTGTGTTGATTGGATGTAAAAACTGAGTGTTTATTGTAAAGCGTCCCTGAGATTGAGAAAGGTGTTACATAAGTGCATATAAGTGTAACTAAAAATAATATTTAATAATATTTGTTTGTGGATCCGAAGTTAAAAGATTTTTATAGCACTGGCGCCTCACAGCTTCAGCATCCTTGGTTTGATCCTGACCTCAGACTTCGCCTGCCTGGAGACTGCATGTCCACGTGGGTTTACTCTGGGTACTCCGGTTTCCTCCCACATTCCAAAGACATGTGTTTTAATTTGATTGTTGTTTCTAAAGTGCCCTTAGTGCATGAGTGTGTGTATATGGATGGATTGGTTCCCTGTCTAGGGTTCCCTCTCTAGGTACCAGGTTTCCCGTGACCCTGGCCAGGATTAAGCAGATAAGGAAATTAATGAATGAATGAAAACCTTGGTGGTTTAAGTGAACGGACGTTGATTGGTTGTTTAATGGTGCTTTCCTGTACCTTATTGAGGGACCCAACCTAACAAGTTGAAAAATCAAATATTTAAATGAGGAAACCTGTTCGTTTAAAGTGCATTTAGTGAAACTTATTAACTTTGTGTTCCCACTGAAGCAGCAGCTAACTTTATTGCTAACTATGAACTCGTTAATAGTTAATAAAAACTACTACAATTATTAACATTGCCTATTCCTTTTAACCTGTTTTTAACACTCCTGGTTAAATGAAATGCTTTGTTTATACAGCCTCTGTAGAGCACAATGATAAAGATGGCAAATTAAGTATTTGTAACTTGTTTAAATCAGTCCCATAGACTACGCCTAAAAGCTTTAACAGAACTCCAAGAAGGAGGCGCTAAACAAACTTATAGTATGTAACGCGCCAGAAACCCAAAGAAGAAGAAAAACTAACGCGGAAAAAAAAGTCTTTGATTTTTGTCAGTCAAATATAATGCAGCGTTATGTCCTGTTCGAAAGATTACATGACACATCTGTGAAATGCAGTCATGCATTAAGCAGTATAGACGCTGAGTTGCATGAATACGTTATTAGATGACCTGAGGAGAGGATATGATGGCAGGGATCGGACTACCAGAAGAAGTGTGGATCCACGTGTTTCAGTTTCTGTGCACCCCTGATAAGTTCAGCATTCGCGCCAGCTGTAGGTTCTTTAAGAGACTGATCGACCGTCCGGCTTTATGGAAAAACAGCAAGGTGCAGTTTGGAAAGATCAGCTCTGTGCAGGCTCATTTCTGGAGGACTCTGAGTAAGAGGAGGATAAACTCGGTTGTGGTGCGGAAGGCGAATGTGAAAGAGTGGACTGAGCTTGCGTCGCGCTTACCCTCCCTTCAGTCAGTTACTATAGATGTGTGTTGTGATACCAAGACTTTTCACTCCCTCAGTCAGCTGAAAAACCTAAAGCGGCTCGTCCTGCGTCGGTGTCTATGCCCGAGTCTAACATCATTGAAGGTCCTGCACCAGCTGTCAGATCTCAGCCTGGGCGAGGCGATCTGTGCTCCGACACTCGACATCACTAATTCTGTGTGTCAGCTCACTAACTTGACTTCACTTCACTACCATGACAGCAACAAACTCCTCTCGAAGGCGAACATGCACGCTGTATTACAGAGACTGCCAAACCTAAAACACCTCTCTTTAAAAATGGGAACAAATCAGTGCCCTGTGCCTGCTGATTACTTCTGTCCTCCCCAGTCAAACAACCTATGTGGTCAGTATGAGGTTCATTCATTGTTATTACATATACCTAGACTCTATTAGGTACAGCTGCTTGTTAAATGAAATATCTAATCAGCCAAACAAATGGCAGAAACTCATTGCATGTAGGCATAAAGTTCAAAC
>JAJAGP010006555.1:5000-20541 GCA_025084515.1 Ancistrus triradiatus | reverse complement strand
GTAAGTGTATTAAATTTCAAGTCTGGTAGGTTTTTAATAAACGCAGCTGGAGTAGCAGATGTGATAGTGCGCTTGGTGTGATAACGAGGCAGAAGGATTTTATTTATTAGAGATAGCTCAAATACTAAAAGAGAGTGATCTGAAATCAAATCACTTTGCGGGAAAACGTCAAGGTTATCTATATTGATACCAAATGTTAATATTAGATCTAAAGTATGATTACAGCGGTGGGTTGGTCCCATCACATTTTGAGTGATACCCATGGATTCTAAGATGGACTCGAAAGCAATTTTAAGTGGATCCTGCTCATTGTCAAAGTGAATTATAGGCTATTTAAGCATGACAAATGGCATCACTGTGTATTATTCAAAGCACATGTGTTTGGCTATGTCAAAGTGAAGATTAAAAGAGATAACGGAAAAATAAAGAGATCTGATGGAAGAACATATTTAAGAAATCATTTGATGTGCTTGGGGGACAGTTAAAAAATAATGAATTACAGTTTTGAAGGAGGTGTAAGTGAATTTAATTAGTTAAACTTAACCAGAACTTAATTAGTTTAAAATAAAATGAAAGAAGTATGTTCACTTGTCACGATGATGCAAGCTGGAAAGCTGTATCACTCTGTCTTAACTCCCTCTGTCCCTCTTTCTCCCTGTTCCCACCTGCTGCACCTTTTCTATAAATATTCAACTTTCTGTTGACTTCCTTTTCTGGCTTCTTCAGTTCACTGGTTGATCTTGGCTCCTGTCCTCTTTGGTCTAGTTTGTGTATTTTCCTTACTGCATTGTATGCCTGGTTCTTCGTGTTGCATTCGAGTGAATGGTTTCTTGGTAGCTTGCTGTATGTTCTAGTTAGATTTTCCTCTGTGTGTAGCCCTTCCCTTAGTATTAGAGTGTTAGCCTATTGTTTGTGTAGCACCTTGTGATATTGTCTTGTTTGTTAGCTCATATTAGCATTGTTGTGTCTTTAGTTTGTAGCACTTGTGTATGTGTTTCACCTAGCTGGTCTGTTTGTACTGTGTTTCACTATGTTCATTGTAAATAAACCTTGCACACTCGCATGTACGTCTGTTTCCCTTTCCCCTCCTTGTCTAAAGCTTGACATCAGTATTGCACAAAGTTAAGTTATTTAGAGTTTGAGAGACCAAGGGAATGATCTGAGTCATAATTTGATAGTAATCCCATTTAAAATGCTGACAGTAGGTGTTTCTATTTGTGTAGCTCACTGGTAGCATGTCAGTCCTGTGTTCATGAAATTCCCAGGTCCAGTAATACCTGAGATGATCTGTACTATTTTCAGTAGTTCTACTATTATCATTATTACTATTTCTCCCGATAAACAGGCTATTTTACCCCTTTATAAGTTGTGTCAAAGCTCTTTAGCAATCACTGTAAATGTATGTAGTTTATAATATTTGTATAGTCATGACAAGCAACATTTATTAAAATGATCTTAAAAGTTAACTGTCTTTCTTTTTTTCCCCTTTTTTAGGTTATACATTTAAAATGAATTATGAACTATATTTCATAAAAGTTCATATCTATTCCTGTTTCTTATCATAAAGAAATTACATTGTATGGCCAAATGTATATAGACAGCCCTTCTAATTAGTGATCTCTGCTATTTCAGCCACATTCACTGCTAACATGTCCATAATATATAGCATATAGGCATGGAATCACTATGGACAAACAGTGGAAGAATCGCAGTGATTCTCAGCACAACTCTTCCACTTCCAAAGTATATAAAATAAATGGTTCACCAACTCTGAAACAGAAATTTACTGCATTTACTGCAGAGAGTTCTGATCTTAACTCCATCAACCATTTTTTGTAATGAATTGAAATACCAACAGTGAGACAGGGTTTATAGTCCTTCTGCAGTGCCCAACTTCACAGTCATGGTCTAAAATCTAGTGCAAAGCCTTCTCAGGAGAGTAGGGAAGCAAAGGTATAGGAGTACTAATAAAAGGTTTTGGGTGTAGTTTTTGTGTATCCACAATCTTTTGGCTATATAGTGAATTTTTATGAACACTTGTCTACAATTTCATAAAATAATAGTCCACTATGTTTTATGTTTCAGTTGTATTACTGATTGGCTAATGAGATACAGCAATAGACAACTCAACTAGATTTTTTTTTTCTGCTATAAGCTTTTTAAGCTTCTGGCTCTGACATGGCTCATCAGGGTCATGCTGTGCTCCATACGCTTCATGCTGATTGCTGCTAGCTATTCGTTTATCTTTAGTTCCCCTAGACAAGCATAGATAATAAACTTTGTCTTTTCTTATATCTATTGTCCTGTTTATTACACAGGCTTATGCAATTATGCTTTATAACTTGCAACATATGGATCATATATAAGTTATGAGAAATATGAAAGGAATGACTGATTCTTTATATTACATTTTAAAATCTATCCTTTTAACCCGTACTATTCAGACTAATCTAATATACCATATTTTTCGGACCATAAGGCGTACTTAAAATCCTTCAATTTCCTCAAAAATCGACAGTGCGCCTTAAAAAGCGGTGCGTCTAATGTATGAATTAATTCTGGTTGAGCCTTCTGACCTAGAACCGATTGTAGATGGTACACAGCGCTCATAAATCTGTCAAAATGTTTTAGCACGGTCTTGGTAGGTTACGAAGCTCACGGCAACCGTAGTGCGCAGCATAGTGGAGTAATACGGTATGTGCTTCACCATTACAGTGTGTGCATTCATTCATTTATTTTCGAAGCGGATTTCAAACTCAACGCTATCAGTACAACATGGAAATAGAGCAGCTGCGAGAGAATTCAACATTAACGAATCAATGATACGGAAGTGGTGGAAGCAAGAAGACGCCCTTGCGTCGGGTAAAGAAGACCAAACTGAGCTTCCGACGGAACTTAACAGTTTGTTTCATTTAATGCGTCTTATAACCGCTTTATGTTTGAAAATAGATCCGTTATCAGTCGATCATTGATATTGCACCTTATTATTAACCCGGTGCACTTTATAGCCCGGAAGATACGGTATACTGCTCAAAAAAATATTTAGTTGTTTATTTTTTTGAGCAGTATACTTCAAATATAGTTTACTGTATATAATTAGCTTATTAATGTACTCAATTTGTTATTTTGTATTGTGAATTAAGGTTTGCTCACTTATATTGTGAAATAAGGATCTGCAAAAAGCTCACTGCATCATGACATATATCTATATGGCTTATTAATGCTGAACATCATGATATAATAAGGATAACTACTGCTAACTACATAACTAGTAGCTATGTAATGCCACAATAAATAATGTTAGTTGAGGAAGCTTTATTGTAAAGTGTTAACAATTAATTTTATTATCTGGAGTATGGGAGGTAAATCGTGCCAAAATAAAAGCATAATTAAAATTATATTAAAATTAAAATTAAATATTGAAAATTTAAATCTAAATTTAATTTAAATGCATTTAAATGTCTTTCTCTTCCTTAGTCAGAGAACTAATATCCTGCATAATTTTAAATTAAAATGAAATAATTCAATATGCAATTTAATTTCTCATTCAGGCACAGTTTTGCAAGATCTAAAAATATAATTTGAAATCTAGTTTTGTTGTTACATTTTCATTATTGACCTGGTATTTCATGAGTATAATTAAAATAGAAAAGTTAAGGAATAAAGAAATCCACGTTTTGCTTTTATTTATTTATTTATTTATTTAATTTTTTTTTGCATTGTGTTTGCATTGTGCGTTTACATTGTCTTTTCTATTCTGAAGCAGTGGGCAACATTTTTATCAATTAAAATAAAAATATTGGTAAATAACTTTGTCACAAGTTGATCCAGGAACAAGGTCAGAGGCGAATGTAAGAGCAAGTGTTAAAGTTAGAGCAGACACAACACTAAGACAAGACATTGATGGCAGGCTAATACTAACTGAGCTAACAGATGAACACAAAGGGTACACAAGGTAAATGTGAACACTGATGTGACACAGGACAGTGCTGCCAACAGTGTATACATGCACATGACTAAAGCTACTGATAAGGCAAACGCACAATTCATAGACACACACCATGGAAGCTAAAGGATAATGCTAACAACTAATGCTAAAGACAGTGGTTGTAGGGAGGAGTAACTGATAACACACACACACACACACACACACACACGCACAGCTGAAGTACATACACAAGACAGGAACAGACTAACTCTGAAGAGAGCCAGAGGAGCTTGGTACAGAGACTGACAATCCATAGGAGAGAGATGATGAGACCTGACAAGGAAGAGAGCAACAGGAAGGGTTCAAATAGAAGAAAAACAGCCAGCTGTTATTGAGCAGTAGGAAATGGTCAAGGGAACTGTCTATGTATCTTCTGGGTTGCTCTCTGCACAGACTGTCCTGTGCAGGAAACTATTTGCTATTCAGTTTTCACCATGAATGTGTTTTGGATACCTGAATGAAAAAGCAAATGTAAATGAACATCATTGCCGTCTTGCCATCTTTTACTATTCTTTTTCAGTTTACTATTTCATTTTCAATTTCAACATAATTTACATTAACAGCATTTAGCAGACGCCCTTACCCAGAGTGACTTACAATTGGTACAATCTTACAATCCAAGCAATTGTGGGTTAAGTGTCTTGCTCAAAGACCCAAGAGTGGCAGCTTGGCAGAAGTGGGATCTGAACCCTCGACCTTCTGGTCCAGAGTCCAGTACCTTAACCACTAGGCTACCACAGTCCCATCACGGAATGTATGTTAACTAGCAGAGAAAGCGCCAAACCCAAGCTTCGCCCCATTACAATTTGTGCCGTGCTATTGGAAAGAGCACTATTATACTTCTTTAGTATAAACACAGATAGCTCTCATAGAAATAACAACCTTAGACTAAAGCTAGGATTACTTAACATTAGATCACTTACAAACAAAGCAGTGACTGTAAATGAAATGATCACTGATAAATGCTTACACGTTCTCTGTCTTACTGAAACTCGGATTAGACCGGATAAATATTTGACCTTAAATGAAGCCTCACCTCCTGGATACAGTCATGCTCATCGCCCTCGTCCTAATGGTCAGAGGGGAGGCGTAGCCACATTTTTTGACAAAGAGCTAAGTGTTACAACTAAATGCCATTACAAGCCTAATTCATTTGAAATATTGACTCTTAATGTGACTGATCCATCGTTATGGAAGTCAAAACCACACTCTTTTCAGCTTATCACTATTTACCGCCCTCTTCTTCAGGAATTTGCTAACTTCTTTCCTGCTTAGTACTGGCAACAGATAAGGCTTTAATTGTAGGTGATTTTAATATTCACTTTGACAATGAGCAGGATCCACTTAAAATTGCTTTCGAGTCCATCTTAGAATCCATGGGTATCACTCAGAATGTGATGGGTCCAACCCACCGCTGTAACCATACTTTATATCTAATATTAACATTTGATGTTTTCCCGCAAAGTGATTTGATTTCAGATCACTATCTTTTAGTATTTGAGCTATCTCTAATAAATGAAATCCTTCTGCCTCGTTATCACACCTGCTACTCCAGCTGGGTTTATTAAAAACCTACCAGACTTAATATTTAATACACCTATGGTACCCAATCATCTTGAGTGTGTATGACCAAATAGAATGTGTGTTTCACTCAACCCTGGATGCGATTGCTCCTGCTAGGGGAAATCGCATTAGGGAAAAAAGGCTAGCACCATGGTATAATGACCACACCTGTACCTTACAGCAAACAAAGCAGTGCCTAGAGCGCAAGTGGAAACATAGTAAATCGGAGGTATTTAAGATTGCTTGGAGGGACAGCATGGCAGAGTATAAGCATGCCCTCACTAGAGCTAAAGCTGTATATTTCTTCTCAATCAAAGAGAAAAATAAGAATAATCCAAGATTTCTCTTTAATACAGTCTCCAAATTAACAGAAAACCCTACAGAAAGTGATTCTCGTGTTCTGTGTAATTTTAACAGTAATGATACAGTAATTATTTAATGATAAGATAGAAAACATTAGGCATAAAACTCGATGCTCATCACGTCACCAAACTATTCAGCAACCTTCCAGATGCAGCACCAGTTATGTGCCCAAATCCTTTAAGTGTGCAGTTATCAAGCCACTGATTAAAAAAGCCAGTCTTGTGATATCTAATTATAGACCAATTTTAAATCTACCATTTCTGTCCAAAATCTTAGAAAAAGCCATCTATCAGCAGCTCTGCAGTTACCTCCAAAGAAATGGTATTTATGAAACATATTCAGTCTGGGCTTCGGCCCATCATAGTTACTTGAAACAGCATTAATTAGGGTACTAAATGATTTGTTAATGTCCTCAGATAATGGATGTGTTTCTTTTCTTGTTCTGTTAGATTTAAGTGCAGCATTTGACACTATAGATCATTATGTTTAACTAAACAGACTAGAAAATACTGTAGGTATTAAGGGATTGGCACTTTCTTGGTTTAAATCCTACTTAACCGACCGGTACCAGTTTGTTCATATAAAAAAATCTAAGGTCTAAGCTCTCAAAAGAGAAGTATGGCATGCCTCAGGGGTCAGTGCTTGGCCGCTTTTATTCTCTCTGTACATGCTGCCACTAGGCTCAGTTATTCTTAAACATGCAATTAGTTTCAACTGCTTTGCAGATAATACACAGCTGTACATATCGGCCAAACCAAATGACAGCCTTACAATCAACAAAATCCCTGAGGGACTGTGTAAAAAGGAAAAATAAAAGGGACTGGAAAAGACAGGTTGGCTACATTCTATCCTAAATCTAGATGGTGTTCAGTATTTCCCAGCCCGTCTGTACAAAAAAACTTGGGAAATATCTTAGAAATATCCTCTCTTTTAATGATGCAGAGAAACTGGTTCATATGTTTATAACCTTGAGGTTAGATTACTGTAACGCCTTACTTACTGGATGCTCTAGTAAATCTATAAATAAACTTCAGTTAGTTCAGAATGCAGCCGCCCGAGTGCTAACTCGAACTAAAAAATTTGATCATATCACTTCGGTTCTATCATCACTACACTGGTTACCAGTCAAATTCCACATTGGTTACAAAATACTTCTTATAACATATAAAGCTCTACATGGCCTGGCCCCACATTATCTGAGTGAACTCTTAGAGTCTTACAATCCAGCACATCTACTTCGTTTGCAAAGTGTAGGACTTCTTTTAGTTGCTGAAATTAAAAAAGTCAAAGCAGGGGGAAAGGCATTCTCATACATGGCCCCCCAACTATGGAATAAACTGCCCACTTTAGTTCGAGACTCAGACACTCTCTAAATTTTTAAGTCTAGGCTAAAGACATACTTATTTACGCAGGCTTTTGACTAGATTCAGATCGGGATGCATGGCTTAGGTCACTGGGGCCTGCCTGCCTTGTCCATTAGCCGGGAGTGTCTGGTCTGGCTGAACTGGGCTTCGGTCCTCTTTATCTTGACTTGTGCATCCTTGCTTTAGACTAAGGGCAGAGCTGGGGGTTCATAGTCAAAGAGTCATATGGTGATCAGAGACAGGTTGCTGTCTTCTGCCTCCCGTGGGGTTGCCAATGTCCCATGTGATCCCTCTTGGCTGTGTTACCTTCCGGTTCTCCTCTTTCTAGCTATGCTACTATAGCTAATGCTGCCGGGGTCTCATGCTACACGTGGCATGAGTGATTGTTCATAGACACTGTGCTCTTAATCAATAACTAATTGCATTTACTGTTTTCTCTCCGATCTGTCTTCCGGTACCAGTTGCTTCCCCACACATGATGTTAATCCGCTTCAGCTTCACTCAAGCTGCTTCTGTCACCAGCTCCAGTCCCACCATACCAGGGCCACACCAGAGGACAGTAACCCTCACCCTCCTTCGGTTATCTGGGGATGAAGTGCCACCAACGACTTTCCTGCTTAGACTCAGGATCCTAGAGTGACTCTAGAGTGATCCTACAGCAATCAACCCCCCCAGTGACTCAATGATCTCTTCACTTGAATCACAACTTCATGCAGTAGCGTTATGTCTCAAGAAACACTGGTGGCATCAATGGCTAGAGAACTGCTCAAAGTAGGTATCTAGCTTGAATAAAGTTACTTCTGGAAGACTTCGGGAACCACAAACTTGTCATTGTCTTTTTGGATAATGAGTATCTAGAGCAATAATATTAAATTTATATTGACCACATAGTGCTATGGTTCGCCATATAAAAGAAATGACGAACCGTGAATATATAAATATAAATGGGTTGGGACCAAAGTGCAGTTAGCTCCAGATGGTAGTTATAACCAAAATGAAACTAAATAAATAAAAGGGAAACAGAATGAGGATATAATTAACTAATAAAACCAAATAAAAGAAAGTGCACATGCGCATGCGCAGACCCGGAGCACCATTTGCGTAGCGGAGGCACGCCGTAAGCGTGCTTAGAATAGCGGAGCAGTACACTTAAGGCATGCCTGGAGCAGTGTGCAGGAGCAGTGCGCAGGAGCCCGAATGGAGCTTCCGCGAAAACCATGCCGCACGATTCACGGCTAAAAGCGGCCGCGGGAATGAAGCACGGACATGGGGAAAGAGGAGGACAAGGCTTAATGCTCAGCATCCTCTATGAAGCACACCTTTGTGGCTGGCACATAATCGCTGCATTCCACATGCATCCGGCTCATACACACGCTCTGACGCGGTCACGCTGCCGGCTCACTTTTTGACAGCTGTTTTCAGCCTCGCCCCCGCTGTCGCCTTACACACGCTGTCACCCCCCCTTGCCGCAATCGGAGGGAGACCTTTTAATTCTCCTGTGCGGCTACAGTGGGGGCGAGGCTGAAAACACCCGGAGCAGCCCGGCAGAAAGTAAAAATGAAAAAAAAAATAACCAGGGCTATCCCTACCCTATCTAGGGCCCTGGATTACCTAGGCTGCCTCCTGGCAGCCTCCGTCTGGCGACCTTGCCATCCCCAGATGTACTGCTGTCCCTAACAAAATAAATGACAACATAAATGAAAGGAAATCGCTGTCAAAAAAACCATCTGTGAGCCGGCAGCATGAGCATGTCAGAGTGTGTGTAAGAGCCGGATGCATGTGGAATGCAGCAACCACGTGCCAGCAACAAAGGTGTGCTTATATGGGCTGAGCAACAGGTGTCACCACTCAATCACTAATAAGCCCAGGAAGGGCTGAATCACACACAAAAGCACTGTTGCTGCTCACGCTGCCAAACCAGGTCATCTACTGGCCACTAGTGGCCAGATAGCGACTCCTAATACACAGTTATCTAAATAACAGTTATCTAAATAAACTGGTCTACAGCATTTATTATATAACATCAGTCTATGGTAAAATCTTTATAGCACAGTTTAGGTAGCTAGTAGAATGTTGGTTTTCTAGAGTTAGCTAACTATTTTTGTACCATTACATTGTTTCTTGACAGGATGCTCTTTGTGAGGAATATGTGAGGAATATGTGTTTAATTACTGTAGTGGTATTACATTGAAAACTCTCACTGCAGACGCACAAACAGCACTGTTTCAGGCCTGGAAGAGAAGCTCACAAGCTGCCATTTGACTCTTCATCTGTATCAGAATGTTAGATGGCTAAATTATTTAGCTATAAATTACTATAGTATTAGCTATAGTATTACTTCATTATTGTATTGTGGCTGTTTGACTGTTAGTCTGCATTTCATACTGTATGTGTGCACTATGTTTACATTTATGTATATATTTAAAGATATTATTATTATTATTATTATTATTATTATTATTGTAATTGTTATTATTTTAATAAAGAGAGTAAATGCACTTCAATATATATATCCGCAGTATGTACTTCAGCAATAACTGTGTATATAGATAAATGCTGAACACAACATTTCATGAGAAATATGGCTTTCCTTTGTAAGCTGGGAAAGCAGAATGTGTTGTTTGCAGGAGGAGAAACCAGTTTATCAGAAACCAGATTTTCCTGGTGTGGGTCACGATAGTGTCAAAAAATATTCTGTACAAAGGTGAATCTATGTAGTGAATACCTTTATGGAGTGAATACTCATACAATTATATATTTGAAATTTTATATTTGTAGATAACAGAGATTTTTTAATGTTGACATGAAAGAGTTTATTTCTGTTAAGGCGGGATCTAATATCCCAAACTAACTAGTGCTGGAACCCGAGATGCGGATCAACAGAAAAGGGACAGACCACGACGTAGCGTTAAGGGTGTTTATTGAATAACAAGGTGCGTGCGTGTGTGTGCAAGAGTGAATCAGTGGCGAGTGCGGTGGAGCACCGAATCCAGGGACCCGGAGGTTGGGTGCATGACGAAACCAAAACCAGAGATGTGACGGAGTGTGGCAGCAGTGTGAGGCTTGCTTCAGGCTGGGGAGGACCAGGATGCGACCAGATGGGAACCAGATGATAAAGGAGCGGCTGGAACTCGAGGCTGGAGGGAGAGAGAACTGGCAATCAATCCTGGAGAGAAAATAAACAATGGCTGAGAGCCGAAGGAATGATAGGAAACGACTGGGCTAAACTGTGTAGGTAATAAGGTAAGAAGAAGGTAAGCTACTAAACTTGGACTAGCGGTAAAATAAACCAGCATGAGGGCTGTAAGCTAGGAGAAACATGAGAAGGCTGAAGGTAGCCACAAGCTAAGGATAAGCTAACGCTAGCGCTAATGATAGAGAGAGAATAGCGAACGAGCCAGTTACCGGACAAGAAGCAGGGAGATTCTGGCGATGTATTGGAGATCGATCGGCAATTTGATCTGGATCACTGATGAGGTGGAATGTGGAACTGGTGTGAGTAGGGAGGAGACGTGGAGGACGGGAGCCAATCGATCTCTGTGAAAGCAAGCACAACACACTTACACGCCGCACTCGAGAATGTAAACAGAGCGTAGGAAGGGAGCATTGGGCCCGAGGAGACAACTGGTTTAAGCTGCGAGATAGGGAAAGTGGGGTGAATACGCATGCTTTTCGGTAATTTTAAACAGACAGACAAAGGATTGATTACCTTGTCGACGGTGAAAGGGCCAATGTACTGGGGTGCTAGCTTCCTGGATTTAATGTGCAAGCTAATGTTGCTTGCCGAGAGTCAGACACAATGGCCGGGGTTGATGACTGGTCCCGGTCTTCAGCAACGGTCCGCAGAGCATTGCCACGGGCCTTGATGAGGGCTGCCCTGGTGGTTCTCCACGTCCTCTGGCAGCGGTGACGGTGGCTGGTGACAGACGGGACTGCCACGCCGAGTTCTTGGTCGGGAAAGAGGGGTGGCAGGTAACCCAGAGAAGCCTCGAGCAGGGAAAGGCCCATGGCAGAGTTGGCCAGCGTGTTATGGGCGTATTCGGCCCAGGCCAGCTGAGAGCTCCAATTGGTGGGGACCTTTGCCGTGAGACACTGCAGAGTGGCCTCTATCTTCTGGTTAGCCCTCTTGGCTTGCCCGTTGGATTTCGTCGTAGCCCCAAAGGCCTTGCAGAACGACCTCCACACCTGGGACAAAAACTGGTGCCCTCTTTCTGACACAATGTCTGCCGGGATGCTGTGGACCTTGAAAACCTGACCGAACAGGATTTGGGCCTTCTCTGAGGCTTTCAGGAGCTTGGGTAGGGCGATGAGTCAAACGACCTTGGAGAATCAGTCTACCATGGTGAGGATCACAGAGTTCCCATCTGACATGGGGAGCACAGTGATGACATCCACCGAGATGTGTGACCAAGGACACCCAGGTGTGGTAAGAGTTTAAGGAGGAGCGCGGGGGACTGATGAGAAGCCTTGTTGTGAGCGCAGGTGGAACAGGCTGCCACATACTCCTGGGCATTGGAGTCCATTGATGGCCACCATAAGTGGTGCTGGAGGAGTTTCTCGGTCCGATGGTAGCCAGTCGTGGGCCCATTGCAGGGTCGCGGTGCGGGCTGAGGCGGCACATACAGCCGATTGGGTTGTCCACCCCGGGGTCGGGTTCGGCCCCCTGTGCCTCCTGGATGGCCCACTGAACCTCCCATGTGAGGTGGCCGACTAGGCAGTCAGGCGGCATGATGGTGTCTGTGGGTTCCTTGGGGCCCTCTGGGCTGACCTGGTGGGACAGGGCGTCTGGCTTTGTATTACAGGACCTCGGCTAGTAGGTAAGGGAGAAGTTGAAGCACCCAAAAAACAGCCCACCTGGCCTGCCGGGAGGTTAGGCACTTGGCCGTGCAAATGTATACGAGGTTCCGGTGGCCGTCCAGACAATGAAGGGCTGCTTGACACCCTCGAGCCAAGGCCTCCACTCCTTGAGGGCCAATTTTACTGCCAGTAGTTCCCGGTTGCCTACATAATAATTTTGTTCAGGGGGTGAAAGGCACGGGGAGAAGAAGGCACATTGGTGCAGCTGGTTGTCCAGGGCTTTGCACTGGGACAGGACAGCCCCCACGCCGGTGTCCAAAGCATCGACCTCCAAAATGAATTCCCAGTTGGGGCCCAGCTGGGCCTTGACCGGAGCGGTGGTGAACAGCTTCTTGAGCCGGAGGAAGGCCTGGCTGGCCTCGACCATCCACCGGAAGGCGGTCTTGGTGGAGGTGAGCTGAGTCAGGGGGACCGCTACCTTGGAATAGTCCCAGATGAAACGGCGGTAGAAGTTGGAGAACCCAAGGAAACGTTGGAGATCCTTCCGCCCCAAGGGCTTGGGCCACTCTGTGACTGCACAGACCTTGGACGGGTCGGCCTTGATGCTCCCCCTCTGAATAATGAAGCCGAGAAACATCACGGTGTCCACGTGGAACTCGCACTTCTCAGCTTTGACGAAGAGCCGGTTCTCCAATAGGCAGCTCAGCACCTGGCGTACATGCTTCTCGTGCTCGTCTATGGTCCGGGAGAAGATAAGGATATCGTCTAGGTAGACAAACACGAATCGGTTGAGAAAGTCCCAAAGCATGTCGTTGACCAGGGCTTGGAAGACCTCTGGGGCATTGGAAAGGCCAAAGGGCAGGACGAGGTAGTGCCCAAGAGGTGTGTTGAAGGCGGTCTTCCATTCGTCTCCCTCTCGAATGCGCACCAGGTGGTAGGCGTTCCTCAGGTCCAGCTTGGTAAAGATCGCTGCTCCCTGGAGAAGGTAGAATGCTGAGTTAAGTAAAGGAAGGGGGTAGCGATTGCACTTGTTGATGCTGTTCAGCCCTTGGTAATCAATGCATGGCCGGAGGGAGCCGACCTTCTTGGCCACAAAGAAGAACCCGGCCCCCAGAGGAGATGATGTAGATCTGATGAGGCCAGCATCAAGGAACTAATCTTTGAGGCATTCGTACAGTCCCGATCGGAACACCTCCCACAAGGCAGGGTCGATCCAACTGGAATCCGCAGCCAATGACCACAACTCCACAGTGTAGTCTGAGTACAGAGCAGGAGCCCTGTCGAAGGCTGATGAGGCGACTCGACACCGCTTCGCCATGGCTAGGGTATTCAAATACCGCCCTGAACCGATGAACGAAGTCGTCTTACAAGAGGTCCTCAAAACCTCTATTGGAGAGCGTGGCCTCAGCCCACGTTAAGGCCCTATCCCGAAGGAGGCCAATAACGTAAGAGACCCAGCTGGCATCAGAGACAAAGGCCGCAGGGCACTGCTGAAACACCAGGCCGCACTGCATCAGAAACCCCCGGCACTAGGAAAGGTCGCCAGCATAAGGCTCTGGATGAGTGATGGGGGTTGGCTCCGAGCTGATGGGAGTAACAGCAGGTGGTGACCGGCCAGCTGGAAGGTTGATGAGTCTTGTTGATGAGTCTGGAGGGAGATGAGTCTTGAACATTGCTGGCGGCGGGGGGTGTCTGGCTCCCGGCAGCAGGCGAAGGACCCTGAGGAGAATTAACAAGGAGATAGTTAAGCTTAGTTTTGAGGGTGGCGATCTGTTGATTAAGTAAACTATTGGACTCTAGGAGTGTGTTTAATAACTTGTCGTGTTGCAGGAGCCAGGCTTGCTGACAATCCAGGGCAATCTCAAAGATCCCAAACTAACTAGTGGTGGAACCCGAGATGCGGACCAACAGACAAGGGACAGACCACGACGTAGCGTGAAGGGTGTTTATTGAATATCAAGGTGTGTGCGAGTGTGTGTGAGAGAGTGAACCAGTGGCGAGTGCGGTGCACCCTTTACATTTTCTATATTTCTGCATAAATATGACCAAAAAGATTTTCACACAAGTATTAAAAGTAGATAAAGACAACCTAGTTAAACAAATGAGACAAAAATATTATAATTGGTCATTTACTTACTGAGGAAAATGATCCAATATTACATATTAGTGAGTGGCAAAAGTATGTGAACCTTTGCTTTCAGTGTCTGGTGTGACAACCCCCCCAACACAATTGTAACACATCTGGGTCTTCCATGTTATTCACATGTCTTCCAAAATATTTTCAATCTTGTTCTTAAAACATTAGTCATTAGTTGTTTATTTGTCTCAAATGATGCAGACCATCACAAGTCTGAAAACAAGCTCTTAAATAGAACCTCCATTGCCATATCTACAGATAGATACCAACAGTATACAGTCTTGTGAGTCCCAAGGTAAATGAATGAGAAAGTCTTGTAAAAATATATTGCGTTCAGAAACCACCAAGATGGTCTTTATATGCCCTATTGCAGCTATTCTGAAATGCACAAGACCCTGTAGGGACAACAAATCCATCAGGCCCATGTTTTATTCTGGTCAGAGCAGAGCAAAACCCTATAGATAATATTTGGTCTTACATTAAAAACAAACTAACTAGGAAACAGTTTCCTTTCATCGCCTACAGATTAAATGAGATGTGATGAGGTGTGATGGGGAGGTGATGTGCAATTATAGTGTCAATAAGAGCGATTTGGAAGGGTAGTTGGATTTTGCAAAAATGATAGAAATGGCTGTGGGGAATACATATTTTAGAAGAAAGAGGTGAACAGTGTGATGTATAAGAGGAGAGGAAGGTGTACACTGGTAGACTATGTAGACTATGCTTCAGATGCGAAGTGCTCATATAGAACACTAAGGTAGTGGCAGGGGAGAGTGCAGCTAGGCAACCTTGGATTTCAGACTGTAAGATGACTGTTGAGGTGAAGAAGAGGAAAAGAGTCAGAGCTGATGCAATGATCAGATGGTGGAAGTTGAAGGAGGAGGACTGTGGTGTGAAATTCAGGGTCGATTTGAAACAGGCACTGAATGGTGGGGAACAACTGGACAACTACTGCAGAAGTGGCGAGGGATTCATCTATGAATGTACTTGTGACATCTAACAGAGGAAGGAAGACAATGAGATTTTATTGTGGAATGAGAAAGTACAGGAATGGCGGAAAAGGTTGGTTAAAAAGAATTGGAATTGCCAGATAGATTAAGAAAGTAGACATGAGAATGGGGAGATGTGACATAAAATAAAGAGAAAGGTGGTGTAGGTTAAGGAAAAGGCATATGACAAGCTGAAAGAGAAGTAATAAATAATAAATAAGTTCTGCACTAAAGAAGGAAATAAGGACTTGTGAAAATTGGCCAACCAGAGGATCTGAGCTAGGATGGATGTGTGAGATAGGGTGATAAAGGATGCATAGCGAAATGTTCTGACAAGCAA
>JAJAGP010006555.1:0-2500 GCA_025084515.1 Ancistrus triradiatus | reverse complement strand
GTTGTAGATTCTCTCTTCCCAGCCTGGTGCAGGTCTACAATTTTCTTCCTGGTGTCCTTCGACAGCTCTTTGGTCTTGGCCATGGTTGAGTATGGAGTCTGACTGTTTAAGGTTGTGGACAGGTGTCCTTTATACAGATAACAAGGTCAAACAGGTGCCACTAATACAGGTGACAAGTAGAAGACAGAATAGCTTCTTAAAGAAGAAGTTACCGGTCTGTGAGAACCTGAAATCCTGCTTGATTGTGGGTGATCAAATACTTATTTTCTACCATGTTTTACAATTAAATTCTTTAAAAATCCTACAATGTGATTTCCTGAATTTTTTTTCTCATTTTGTCTCTTATAGTTGAAGTGTACCTATGATTAAAATTAGACCTCTCTCATCTTTCTATATAGGAAATCTTGCACAATCAGTGGTTGACTAAATAATGGGTTAAATTTGACCCAAACACAATAGGAGGGTTAAATCTACTGTAAACAAACACTACTTATTTCCAGAATTACTGAGATACTGTAAACATGTTTTGAACATTTCTGACTAGGGGTTTTCATGGTATTGGATACACATAAGTGATTAAAGCAGTCTGAATTGTTGTTATTTAAGAAAGTGTTATACCTGCGGATAAGTAAGTTGCAAAACATCTCTAATCTCTAATCTTTGTCTTCTCTTCCATTGAAGACACCTTTATATAGTTCACTGTGACTGTTTAAACCAAAACAATGAATGGATACAACAGATAAAATGCAATGGATACAATGTTGCTGAATAGTAGGTGCAATCGCATTATATTACTGAATTAATACAAAAGATTCAAGACTCAAGGTTTCACTGTGCAAGCACAACAAAATTGCAGTACTTTCCTTGCAGTGGTCTTATGTTTCACACCAAACAACTCTGCTGTAAGCACCTCCATGAACATCCCATGAGTCATGCTGTCCTGTTGCATAAGTTGTTTGTTGAGAACGCAGGCATTGGTTGGAGTAATGTCCAAGAAAGAGTTTCCTGCCCTTCAAGGTTTTGTGTTGTCTGGTGAAGTTGTGACCTGAACAAACCACACCTCACATCAGCATGTTGTGTTCAGTCACAGATGAGGGGCACTGAAAGTCATCATACATTCATCCACAGCAAGATTCCCATGGGGATAAGAGACTGCCTTACATATCTTCTGAATCATGTACATGACCTAGAATTGCGCCATGTTTTGAAATCCCATCTTGGCATCTTCACTCTGCCCTCATCTGGGTCACTTATGTGTACATTCCATGAGGTGGTACATGTGTCTATCTCATGACATCACCTGTGTCAAGAAAAGTAAAATATGCTGTTTTTTTCTGCCAGCAGTCAGTTATGTAATCCAGCTTGATCATGGTCATGAAAAATATTGGTCCAATATATCTGTAAAATTCAGAAACTCCAACTTCCATCCATCTGTACTTCGCACACTTTTATTTTGTATAGCAAACAACAATGCTCTTTCACCATATGTTCAACAATAGACAAGAATTTTGATCATTTACACTGGGCACATGTATTACAATATTTTACATTAATGAGACTATTTATAATAACAAAAGCAAAATAACTGCAGTGAGTCTGATATAGTTGGCTCCAATGATTATAACAAGTTATTTTAAATAGCATATAGTATTGCCCTTTCAGAATCTGTTTACAAATTAAAACTTATGCCACTGACAAATTACAGCAGTCATGAAACATTTGTAGTATTTTTATTTCTTACAGCTGACATATACATTACAACAGCCTACTACAATAGTGGTCCTTGAAAGTTTGTGAAGCCTTTAGAATTGTCACGCCCAGCTCCAGCGCGCGCCGCCAAATGCGTGAACCTATCGGGAAGCCCCGCGTTCAGATTAATGATCGCCTACAGCTGCGAGGCTTCCCATATAAGCGGGCGCGCTCAGAGGTGTGGTGCGGATTATTGACGATGTTTCACGCCGGTCACGTCCCTACGTACCGCGCCTCACCTCGCGTCCCTACGCGCCTCGCCGCCTATCGCGTCCCTCCGCTCCGCGTCCCTTCGCTCCGTGTCCCTTCCAGGTATCCAGGTTTGACCTATTTCCCTGTTGTGTTTAGTTTCCACCCGTTTTGTGACCTCGGTCCCGTTTATGTTCCACACCCGTTTTCGGTTCCCTTTCTTTTCTGTTCGCTGTGTCTCCCTTATTTGGTTTCATAATAAACAAAACCCCTTTATTTGGAACCTGTGTTCGTCTCCTGCTTCCCATCTGCCTCTGGCGTTACAGAATAATCCGCCTTAAAACATGGAGACGGCAGGTTCCCCTACCTCTCCGTTTTTTCTCGGCCATTTCAATGGCGATCCTGCCTCCTGCCGGCCGTTCGTTGAACGGTGCAGGTATTGTTTTGAGACCTTCCCTTTTGACTCCGAGTATGCCAGGGTCTCCTTTTTGGTTCTCCACCTTGCCGACGAAGCCCTAATCTGGGCCACCCAGCTTTGGCCGATGCTCAAGGCAGGAACCTC
>JAJAGP010006554.1:0-20549 GCA_025084515.1 Ancistrus triradiatus | reverse complement strand
TCATACTGTGTATATTATATATTATATTATATATTTATTATTATATTATTGTGGCTCCTTCTGAAGGTGCAGCGGCTCTACTCCGAGGCTCCCCTCAGCCTGTCATGGAGAGTAAGAGCAAACAGCCCTTTGTAGGAACCTCATATCTTTTTCTTGTGTCCTTGACCTTACTCTCTTGGTTACTTCCTAAATCTCATGACCATACGTGAAGATAGGATTGCAGTGAGGCAGTTCTGGGGGGCTTCAAGCTCGGCCCCTCTATGGCCACCCTAAATGAGGAGTGAGATCTTCAAATCTTCTAGAATCACCACTGGAATGTAGGCTGAGCAGTACAATGACAGGAAAACTGCTGCTGCTACCCATACTCCTGACCATAGATGAGGGCAGGCACCTATTACATACAGTTATATGTACAGGGAAAACATTCCACTTAAAGCTTATCAAGTCCAATCAACAAACCATGTCTGTGCTAAAGTTCAGCACAAACATTTCCAGGTAGACCATGACGATGCACAACTAGTTCCAAGTTTGGAGCTGTTGCAATGACCTGGATTGGTACACTGATTGTTAATAATATCCGTTCTGATCCTCATCCAAGTATGATTAGAGACACAACGTACCTAATAAGGCTATATTCATTTATTATATCAAAGCACCCTTGACAAACCAAGCTAGATAATGTATGGCATTTCTTGTTCAAACCGGTCTACACTGGTAGTACAGTATTTATGTGGGTGCACATTAGAGAGCTTATATCACAAACATCTCTGAAGACACTGACAACAACAGCACGATATTTTAAGAGCACTAATGAGATGCTTTGTGTGTGCTGTATAAATAAAGACATCCTCCAGAACATCCTAACAAAGATCAGCGGAAATTACCGCACTCTGTGTGGAAGGAACATTTACAAAGCGAGTGCCCACCCACCAAGCAAGCAATTCATAATGCTGTTTTATTTACATTGTGCCCTTCCCTTGTCTTCTTTTAATTTTATTTATCATTATCATTAAGAAAATGAAGCTCCTCCATGCCACTTGAGACTCGGGCCCCCACTAGGAGCGCTGTTCCCTGTTGCAGCAAGTTTTTTAGCTTTTTCGTAGGACACGGTATAAGTAACGATCGCATTAAGTTCTGATGTTGACAGATACTTTGCACATTTTGTTTTATGTTTTTTTAAACAGTAATATTAATTAAAACAACACGAAAACATTTAATACAGCACTGTACTGTACAATTCTTATCTTTGTATCTTTTATAAAACCTGAAAACAATAACTTTTTTTTAATGCCTTTCAAGACTGCAATTCTCTTTTCTGTCAGCAGGTGTCGCAAGGGTTGGCTTGTGCCAGTTTTACATTTACATTTACATTTACAGCATTTAGCAGACGCCCTTATCCAGAGCGACTTACAATTGGTACAGTCTTACAATCCGAGCAAAATGTGAGTTAAGGGCCTTGCTCAAGGAGCCAACAGTGACAGCTTGGGATTTGAACCCTGGACCTTCTGGTCCATAGTCCAGTACCTTACCCAATAGGCTACCACAGTCCCATGTAGTTTTCTGTCATTCAGACATGAATTAGACATATACAAGAGATTTTTATTTCCTGTTATAGAGCCTTTCCACCGAATGAGTGCTATTTCCATCCCTAGGACATTACATGTATAGATAATTAAGATAACTGAAGGTAAAATACATTTTATTGTTAAGCAAAGTGTCCTGCACAGTGATGGTACAGTCTAGGGTAAATAAGCTTACAATCAGCGAAAGCTCTAAGAATGAGAGGACCTGGCAACCGTGTTTTTTTCTGCTAGCCGCTCTAAACGCATGGGCAGACCGATGAGTAAACCGAATCCGATTACTGGAGTAAACTCCAGCTCTCTTTGTCGGATTTCTTCATCTCATTTCTAGATCGGAGTATGCTATAATCAGACAACTGCAGTAATCCGACTAACACGCATTTAGTAATATTTCTACCAGTAACGTCTTTGATTTTTTTTAAGCAGTGTCACTTACCAGTTTCTTCCTTTTCATACCCGCTCAACGTTGGCATTTCTAAACTAGGTACTTGCCATACTGGGGCACACACAGAAGTTAATCTGCTTGCCAATAAATGGTTGGAGCACAATTGTATATAAAAATAAGCCTCTTAAACAGTAGGCGAAATAGATTAAGTGATTTAACACTAAAGTGGGTGATACTCTGTCATGGATGAGGAATGAAGAGCAAATTAACACATTTGTATTGATTTCATTCATTTTTTTATCATTATTAATTAACGCGTTTGCATTCTAATATGTACTTGTAGTGGAAATGTAGTGGACTTATTCGCCCCTGCTAAAATTAGTCAGATTTTGCAGATGTTAGTTTGGTTTAGTAGCCGAAATAGTAATACACTCAGGCCGGGTACTCCGGTTTCCTCCCACAGTCCTGGACATGCTTTAGGTTCATTGGCTACGCTAAAGTGGCCCTAGTGTGTGTGAGAGAGTGTGTGCGAGTGTACAGCATGCGCTCTATATGGATTGTTGAAACCTTTAAACAGATGTTTGTGCATGACACTGATTATCCAGACCCTATTTTGACCGCTTCATGTGCAGAACATGTGAACGGAGCGCAGAGTGCAAACCAGACTGTTGTTTGCGCATAAAAACAGTAGGAAGGAATCTCAAGTGCTTGTGTGCAGGAGGCCTTTAGTATTGCTGACTTTATGTTGGAGGAGTGTCGTTTGTGACGTCGCCACGCCTCCGTATGATAAAGTCACCTAGTGCGCTTGTCGTTTGGAGTTTGGGCTCACGGGTTGTGGCGGCAGAGCGCGCATCATACTTAGCGTCTTGTTCTCGCCTGTGTGTCGTCTCCTTGATGAAACACAGACAGGGTGGATTAATGAATTGGGACCTGAACGACTTCGTTTCTCATCCATTATGGATGGTGAGCGCGCTCTTGCTGGCCGTGGTGTTGCGAGCGCAGCGCAAAGGCAGCTGGAACGCGCGCAACTGTCCCGTGCAGCTCACAGGCAAAACGGCCATAGTTACCGGAGCCAACACAGGTAATTATACTCCAGGGGATTGCGGGGCGCAGCCTAACACGTTTTGGCTTTTGTGATTTCTTCTTTTAGTAGGCTATATTTCAATGGGAACAATCATACAAGTACACTTTAAAAATGCTGGGATACAAACTACCCAATCTGGCTAGTTTGTAACCCAAGTGCTGGTTAAATATTGGACAGAACACATGGTGGGTTTAAATGTCCCAGCAAGGTGGGTTGCTCAACTTAACCACATATTTGTTCATTCTGACAAAGATGCTTGGTCTGACCTATCAGTCTTGTTTGTGTAGACCTTTTTGCTGAGTTTATTTGACTTGCCAAATATCTTGTGTTCAATAATAATACATTAATCATTAAATTATGTAGACTCTATTTTTGAGTATATCACTGAAATATGAACAGATGCTATCAGCAAGTATTAATTAAACCAGGTAAATACGGAAATGACGTTTATGTTTTATTTTTCTAAATCATACATCATTAAAAACAGTTTAGATTCTAAAAACTTATGCAGATAGAAACCCTTGTATTAATACACTCACTGCTCGGAAATGTAAATATCTAAACAGGCAATCACGGGTAGACATGGTCAATCTGACCCTCTGAAGTTCAAACCGAGCATCAGAATGTGGAAGAAAGGTGATTTAAGTGACATTAAATGTGGCATGGGGCATGGTTGTTGGTGCTAGATGGGCTGGTCATCTACTGGGATTTTCACAGACAGTCATCCCTAGGATTTACAGAGAATGGTCCGAAAAAGAGAAAATATCCAGTGAGGGCAGTTGTCTAGGTGTTCTCAAGAAGTGATGCCAGAAGTCAGAGGTGAGTGGTTCGAGCTGATAGAAAGGCAACAGTAACTCAAATAACCGCTCGGTACAACTGAGGTCGGCAGAAGAGTATCTCTGAATATACAACACATCAAACTTTGAGGCAAATGGGCTACAGCAGCATAAGACCTGACAGCAATCCTGTCAGCTAAGAGCAGACAACTGAGGCTACAATTTGCACCAACTCACCAAAACTTTACAGAAGAATATTGGAAAAACATTGCCTGGTCTGATGAGTCTCGATTTCGGCTGCGACATTCGACAAGCAGGGCAGACAGAATTTGACGTTCATAACAAGAAAGCATGGATCCAACCTGCCTTCAGGTTCAGGTTGATGGTGGTGTGGTTAATATTTTCTTGGCACACTTTGTGCCCCTTAATACCAACTGACCATTGTTTAAACGCCACAGACTACCTTAGTATTGTTGCTGATCATGTGCATCCCTTTATGACCACAGTGTATCTTCTTAAACTGGTCATCTCTTGAACATGACAATGATTTCACTGCACTCTAATGGCCTCCACAGTCACCAGCTCTCAATCCAATACAGCACCTTCGGGATGCAGTAGAATGAGATGGATGTGCAGTCGACAAATCCGCAGCAACCACACGATGCTTTAGTGTCAACATGGGTCAAAATCAGTGAGGAATCTTTTCAATCTTTCAGTCTTTCCGTTTTAAATCTTTGTAAATTGATGAAACAAAAAGACAAACTTTACCTGTGAACTGGCTGCAAGATTTGGCTGAGCATTGATTCTAACAACACAATGGACAGACAGGTTAGCCAAGTTCTACTCCTTCTCAAGCATGACAAGCATATTGTTGATACCTTTCAGCGCTTAATTCATGTGCCCTCCACTCGCAGAAAAGACTGGTTCCCAGGGTCAGAGGAGCCTTCGCCACACGCAATTTCCTCTGTACTCCAGATGTTTCTTTTGGCTTCAAACGACAGTTTCCTTAGTTTCAGTCGCCTGTTTTACTGGAGTGTGTAAGGACGGTGCTTACCCTCCTCTTCTTTGCCTTTGCCACAAGTTTCCTTGGTCCAGCCTTGAGGAAAGACCTAACCTTCTAACCATCAGTGACAAAGCCATGTTCTCTGATGATATCAGTCGTCGGGGCAGATGCCTGTCCATCAACACCCTGATGTCATATTATCAGTGCTGGCAGCTTGTGGCTTTTCTCACAATGCAGAGGGTGTCATAAATCATGGCACTCTTCATCCAAGTGTCAAAATGATGTACCTTTTGAAAGAACAAAACACACTCCTGTCGAGTAGCTAGAGCTTACAGGAGCAGCGAGATGGGAAGGTCAACAGCACAACCCCTTGCTCCTTAAAGAAAGTCCAGACTCAGAGATGTTGGATGCATGGTTATCTAACAAAAGGAAGACCTTGGACTCCTGTGACGTTTTTTTTTGTAGAGCAATGGCGCTGTAGCTGCACCACAGAGCGTGTGGATCCATCTCAAATGGAGTGTAGAAGGAATTTCCTTCGAGAGAAGAAAAACAGAAGGAGGGGAATAAAATTCCCCTGTACACTGCGACAATCAGCGATCTTTTCCGGTGCTTGCATGGACATGACCCCAGTTTCCTGCACATTCACGTGCCTTTGGAACCTCTAAATAATCTTTATCTTTTGTACTTTCCAGGTTTTAAAAAATGCTTGACAAAACTCGTAGCTTATGGCTTGCTGATGGACAGTGTGAGGTCATGTTTCAGTCCAATACTTTCTTGCCAGGAAATGTGATATAACTATGTAAACATAACTCTGAAATGAACTTCTTAACTGCGCTCATTGACCAAAAAAACAACACACCCAGATTCCGGAAAGAGAAAAGCCTTTTTATCAGATGTAAAATTCGAAAAAGAAAACCAGTCATGGAGAGCCTGAGGAAGAGAGTTACCGAGTTTGGTACCAAAGGGCCTGCCTCCCCAGGCAGAAGGTCTGGTACCTAAGTGTGTCGTAGGTTATTGGAAGAAGATCTGAGAGAGCAAAGGGGAGAGAAAATGGTCAACAGTTCACTGATGTAACAGGGAGCAAGGTCATGCAGGGCTTTGAAAGTGAGAAGTAGTATACAGGACATGAACGATAGCCAGTGCAGCTGAGAGAGGATGTCGGTGATGTGGGCAGTTGGTACTCTGCTGAGTCCTGAATATACTGTAGCTTTTGTAAACATTTTGCTGGAAGGCCACTGAAGAGCGTGTAATCAAGGCGTGACCTAATGAAGGCACGTGAGAGACGTTATGTGTGGATAAAAACTTAGTAACGGATCAAATAAAACACAAAGGATTTCAACAAGCAGGCTGAACAAGCACACCATCAATAGCGACACAATCTTGGGCGATTGAGGTAGCACTAATTTAGAGCCAACCAAATCGGAAGTTCTCATGCATCCTACACTTTAAATCGAATTGGGAGGGGAATCTGTATAACAGTGAAAGTTAAGGGCATGGCAGCAGATCATCTGATCGAGGAGTAAGATGTAGGTTATAAAAGCAAGGAGTTCAAGGACACACATAACAGGAGAGATAGAGGACTTGCCCACGGGCAAGTGGTGCGCATTCATCTCCCGCATTCGGATGAGGAAGTGGCCAGAGCGTGATGGAGGGAGCGATGAGCGCTGGGAAGTGTAGTGAGGAAAAAATTAAACATTTAATTCAATACTTAATTATAAAATAAGCTTTATATCAATGACTTTGCCCAACTGTAGTTCAATGTAAGTGTTTTAAACATGTTCAAGGTACATACACTCTAAAATACTCTCCAGCACCCGGCACTACGTGACGTAGGGAGACGCATGAAAAGAACCCAAGTACTTCTTTTTCTTCTTCTTTTGGGGTTTAGGGCAATTGGCATATAGTATTGGTGCATTGTTGCCAGCTACTGGACTGGACTACATCGTGGTTGGAAGATCGCACTACTGAGGGTTTTATTTATGGTTCCCATATCCAAAATGAATTGTGCTCAAATTTGGGAGGAAAAAAATGTCTAACAACTGTCCGATTTGTTCAAGTGAAGAGGCATTAGAACACCAAGGTTCCACTGTACTACAATTAAGGTTTGAGTCCTGTGGAAGTGGTTCTAAAAATCTCAAAACTCACATTGTGGGAAAAGAGCAAGTGAAACCTGGCAGGGGAGACGAGTGCTGGGAAACGTAGAGAGGAATCGGCGTGGTAGTGGTCGTGTTTAATACAGGCTGCGCCATGATATATACAGTATTATGATAAAGTCAGCTTACGATGGATTTGTCGGAAAGTATCCCCATTGTAAATCGGGGACTACCTGTAATACCAATTGTGGAAAGCTGTAAAATAAGATCATGGCTGACTTTATCAAAAGCTGCACATAAGTCAAGGAGAAGGAGAATACTGAGATAACCCTTATCAGCAGACCAGAGAGGATAATTAACCAAACGTAGAAGAGCTGTCTCTGTGCTGGTACTGTAAGGTTCTAATGCCTTCTAGTTGGATCGAGCCTAAGACGTGAGGGGTGAGCTCTCAGTTTCTCAATTACAAGCACTTGGGAAAGACAGTCCACACAAGAGGTGTTCCAATTTATTATAGATAACCGGAAAGTATTTATACAGTGACAAAACAATTGTGTGTGTGTGTGTGTGTGTGTCTGTTGGAGATGGGTCATGAAATGGGGACGTAGTGCTCGAGTGTGAGAGAAACATTGTTACTGTCAAAAGAACAGTTCTAAAAGTCATATGTAAAACAAAGATGTGGTTGTCATGGTCAGAAGAGCAATCTGTTCTAAAGCTTATACAGCGGGGCAAAAAAGTATTTAGTCAGCCACTGATTGTGCAGGTTCTCCTACTTAGAAAAATGACAGAGGTCTGTAATTTTCATCCTAGGTACACTTCAACTATGAGAGACAAAATGAGAAATAAAATACAGGAAATCACACTGTAGGATTTTAAAAAAAATTTAATTGTATATCATGGTGGATTGAAAAAAAGTATTGGCACCACAAAACCCACAAACAAGCAAAGATTTTGGCTCTCACAGACCCTGTAACTTCTTCTGTAAGAAGCTCTTCTGTCCTCCACATCGTTACCTGTATTCATGGCACCTGTTTGACTTCGTTATCGGTATAAAAAGACACCCTGTCCAAAGCCTCAACAGTCAGACTCCAAACTCAACCATGGCCAAAGACCAAAGGGCTGTCGAAGGACACCAGGAAGAAAATTGAAAATTGTTAGACCTGCACCAGTCTGGAAGGAGTGCATCCATAATAGGCAAGCAGGTTGGTGTGTGAAACAATCCAAACTGTGGGAGCAATTGTAAGAAAAATGGAGACATACAAGGACCATTGATAATCTCCCTCAATCTGGGGGCCCACACAAGATCTCATCCCGGGGGGTCAAAATGATCATGAGAACAGTGAGAAAAAAATCCCAGAACTACACGGAGGAGGGACCTGATGAATGAGCCTAGGGACCTAGAGAGCTGGGGGACCAAAGTAACAAAGGCTACCATCAGTAACACACTACGCCGAGAGAGACGTGTCCCCCTGCTTAAGCCAGTACATGCCCAGGCCTGTCTGAAGTTTGCCAAAGGAGCATATGGATGATCCAGAGAGGATTGGGGAATATCATGTGAGTCAGATGGAAACCCAAAATAGAACTTTTGGTAAACTTTTGGTCAACTCGTCGTGTTTTCGTTGGAGGAAGAAGAATTATGAGTCGCATCCCAAGAACACCATACCTACTGTGAAGCATGGGGGTGGAAACATCATGCTTTAGGGCTGTTTTTCTTGCAAAGAGGACAGGACGAGGATCCGTGTTAAGGGAAGAATGAACGGGGCCATGAATCGTGAGATTTTAAGCCAAAAACCTCCTTCCATCAGTGAGAGCATTGAAAGACGTAACGTGGCTGGGGTCTTCCAGCATGACAGTGATGATCCCAAACACTCAGGCAATGAAGGACTGGCTCCGTAAAAAGCATTTCAGGGTCCTGGAGTGGCCTAGAAAAATTGTGTGGAGGGAGTTGAAAGTCTGGTGTTGCCCAGCGACAGCCCCAAAACATCACTGCTCTAGAGAGAAGATCTGCATGGAGGAATGGGCCAAAATACCAGCTACAGTTTGTGCAAAAACCTGGTGAAGACTTTACAGGAAAAGTTTGACCTCTGTCATTGCCAACAAAAGGTTATGTACAAAGTGGTATTGAGTTGAAACTTTTGTTATTGACCAAAAAACGCTTATTTTTCCACCATAATTTACAAATTAAAATCCTACAATGTGATTTCCTGGATTTTTTTCTCATTCTCTCATAGTTGAACGGTACCTATGATGAAAAAAATACAGACCTCTCTCATCTTTTAAGTAGGAGAACTTGCACAATCAGTGGCGACTAAATACTTTTTTGCCCCACTGTAAGTGTCAAAAGAAGTCAAGGACATAAAGCGAACAGTATCTTGAAACAGTAACATAATTAGAAACAAATGGTCTGAGGATTCATAGTCAAAGAGTCTTATGGTGATCAGAGACGTTGGGTTGCTGTCTTCTGCCTCCCATGGGTTGCCGATGTCTCATGTGATTCCATCTTGGCTGTGTTTCCTACCCCAGTTCTCCTCTTTCTCAGCTAGCTGCTATAGCTAATGCTGCGGGGTCTCATGCTACACTTGGCATCAGTGATTGACATGGCATTCAGTGATTGTTAATAGGACACTGTGCTCTAATCAATAACTAATTAAATTTTCTGTTTTCTCTCCGAGCTGTGTTCCTGATGTTCATCTGCTGGAGCTCCACTCAAGCTGCTTCCGTCATCAGCTCCAGCCCCATCATACCCGGGCCACTTAATGCCGATGTGCATATTTCACATTTTATTCGAACTTTGACTCCATGACTTTAGTTTCGGTCTTAGATTTATCATCTACGCCGCTCAAGGAGGTTGGGTCCCTTTTTGAGTCTTGGTCCTCCCAAGGTTTCTTCCTATAACACTCAGGGAGTTTTTCCTTGCCACTGTCGCCTTAGGCTTGCTCAATTTGGGATTGGACGTAGTTATTAGGAGATAATCTAAACTTGTAAAGTTGCTTTGAGACAATGCTGCATTGTAAAAAGCGCTATATAAATAAATCTGACTTGACTTGACTTGAGAATTACACCAATGGATCAGAAACAGGGAGACTGAGAGTCATACCAAGGCAATATTTTATAAACAAGCAGCTTGAGAATTATACCAATGTAGCAATGCATATTAGGAAAGGAGGTCAGCCGGGTAAAATGATCAAGGCTCGGGCCTTTACTCGCTAATGGAGTCCCAAGGCGAAACCACAGCCAGACCTTCGCAATATACCTAACTCTTACAAAGTGGGATCTCAACGAGGATGCAAAGCAACGACTCTTTCCATTATTTTAGACAGAAAGGGCAGGTTTGAGATTGGTATATAACTGAAGAGAGAAGTAGGATCAAGCCCAGGTTCCTTAAGGATAGGACTATCAGCAGCAGAAGCCTACCACTTAGAAATGCTCTTTCTAAACAGTCTCTTGAGCTCCTTCTCCTGCTCTGTACTGAAGACCTGCCTGTGTCTTGAATAACTCACAGTGGAGAAACTGTGGCTTCCAGCCTTCTCTAGCTTTCTATTCGGAGTTAATGGAGGGCACATGCCAGATACCATATGACTGTTCAAGCCCTCTTTGACCTACTATGATCCCCCTCCCTGGCAGCCAGGTTTAACACCACCCTGCTCAGTCCTTTATCTCGTTTTCTTATTCAGTGTCTCATTCTGTAATTAGTTCACTCTTTACAGTGGAACCTTGGAATTCAAACTTAATTGGTACAAGAAGGCCGTTCGAACTCGATTTGTTCGAAGTTGGAATCAAATTTCCCCATAAGAAGTCATGTAAATAGAATTAATCTGTTCCCGTTGCCTATATTTGTATGTACTTAATGATTAAAAGCATAAACAAATAAATGTAATGCAATCCATAACAATCAGTAACGGTAAAAATAAAGTGAAACTTTATAGCCACTGGGGTGAATGCTGTTTCGGCACTTCTTGTCACTGGGACAGCGGCGCCAAGACTGGGGTGTCTGAAATCGCACCCAAAGACTAATATAATATACATATACAAAATATAATAATATAATAATACAATAATATCAGATAATATACATAATATCTGGCAACCCAGGCAACCCAGACTGATCCGCGGTTGCACACAGGACGCCGTTTCGTAGCTGCTAGCAGCTTATTTACCTATTTACCTTTGATATATTTTAATTCCCGATCGCATCTGTATCATATATAATCGTATATATAGTAGGTTTTTACAACATCTTAATCATTTTATTCTCGTACCGGCGGATTATATTTTTTTGCCGTTAATCGTTGTTTAGTAACTTTACAGGTAAACCGGCTTGTGTTCGCAGTAGTTAGCCATTAGCTAATAACCAGAGTTGCGTCTTCGTCGCAGTAGTGTGTGTTTTTATAACTTTTTTACAGTCTTTTCCCACTTTCTTTCTGAGACTTAGTTTTTTAGTGACGTTTTGTGTTGACTTAACTTGTATTAACACTTTAATCGAGCATTGATTGGGGACATCGGCTGCAGCTGAACCATATCTTCACTTCGGCACCCCACAACACCACCCGAAGCTAAGTACCTTTAAATCATTAATTGTATTAACATGGCTTCTGCTGTGTTGTTTCCCTGTGCCGAGTGTGGCATGTTTAGCCTTATTCTTCCTCCGTCATTAGTGTAAAATTTTACTTGTGATAGGTGTTGTAGCTTGTAGCCAGTCTGACAGAGAAGATTTGTAGTTTTAGAGGCGCGCATCCAGACATTTAGAGAAGGCTAGCTCTCAGCTCCTAGCACTTAGCAGATCTGGATGGCAAAGGCGAAGTTAAGAGCCCCGGCAGAGTCCTCGCAGCAGGGCAAGGGGTGACGGTTCGGCGACGTAGTCGTAAGGCTAGTTTCCACGAGAGCACCACTCTTTACCTGTTCACGTGTGTCAACAGGTTTGCCATCCTCAGTGAAAAAACACCAATGAGCCAGCCTGTTGTTGAAAGAGCTCTGGTTCATAGGTGACTCTAATTTTACGACACGTGAAACTTGCTTTACCCCTTTAGGGGACCCAGCAGAGCTAGAGTTCTCTGTATCCCCGGAGCCAAGAGTGCCGGACATTGTAACGAGTCTTAGTGAACTCGAGAGCCGCAGAATTCTCTAGGATAGTTATTCAGTAGGGGCTAATGATATACGCCTTCGTCAGTCAGAGGTTACTAAGGATAATTTTGTTAGAGGTGGTTAGCGTGGCGAAGGCCGATGTCCGATGCTGTAGTCTGCCTCTGGCCCCATCCCAATTGCGGCGAGGTGAAAAAACCCTACAGCAGGTTATGGTCGCTGAACTGCTGGCTGTCCAAGTGGTGCTCTGGAAAACAACGTGGGCTTTATAGACAAACTGGACAGGCCTTGAGGGTAAGCCTGACTCGGGGAGGGTGCTGCTCTCATCTCCTGGCAACATTTGCCCATAGTCTTATGGCCCGATTGGTTAGGGGCTGACCTATCCAGAGCAGGGGTCACAGGAAGCAGCAGACAGACCGGCTTAACCAACTGTCTGCCTGGTAGCCATGCACCGTCTCCCAGAACCCACATTATTGAAACTGTGTCTGTTACCCAGCATCTGCCCTAAACGTAAACGCTCTCAAAAAAGTCTGTTTTAATAACCTCATTACTATAACACAGACAAGCTGCCAAGAGAAAATAACAACATTTAGACTAAAAGCTAGAGGACTACTTAAACATTAGATCACTTACAAAACAAAAGCAGTGATTGTAAATGAAATGATCACTGATAACAGCTTTACACGCTCTCTGTCTCACTGAGACTGGATTAGACCTGATGAAATATTTGGGCCTTAAATGAAGCCTCACCTCCTGGATTACAGTCATGCTAATTCGCCCTCGTCCTAATGGTCGGGGGGGGGCGTAGCCGCCAATTTTTGACAAAAGACTAGGTGTTACAGCTAAATCCCATTACAAGGCTAATTCTTTTGAAATACTGATTCTTAATGTGACTGATCCATCGTTTATGGAAGTCAAAAACCACCACTCTTTTCAGCTTATCATTATTACCGCCCGCCTGGTCCCTATTCAGAATTTCTTCAGGAAGTTGACTAACTTTCTTTCTGCTTACTACTGTCAACAGATAAGGCTTTAATTGTAGGTGATTTCAATATTCACTTTGACAATGAGCAGGATCTCCATCTTAAAAATTTGCTTTCGAGTCCATCTTAGAATCCATGGGTATCACTCAGAATGTGATGGGACCAACCCACCGCTGTAATCATACTTTAGCTCTAATATTAACATTTGGTATCAATATATAACCTTGATGTTTTCCCAGCAAAGTGATTCGATTTCAGATCACTATCTTTTAGTATTTGAGCTATCTCTAATAAATAAAATCCTTCTGCCTGTTATCACACCAAGCGCACTGACTGCTCAATATGCTACTATTCTAAGCTGCGTTTATACTAAAACCTACCAGGCTCGAAAATTAATTACACATACGGAGATAAAATCATCTTTGAGTGTTGTAAATGAGCAATTAGAATGTGTGCTTCGCTCAACCCTGGACACGACTGCCCCTGATAGGGTCAAACGTATTAGGGAAAAAAGGCTAGCACCATGGTATTAATGACCACACCCGTTACCTTTAAAGCAAAGAACACGGCATTTAGAGCGCAAGTGGAGACATAGTAAATTGGAGGTGTTTAAGATTGCTTGGAGGACAGCATGGCAGAGTATAAGCATGCCCTCACTAAGCTAAAGCTGCATACTTCTCTTCAATCATAGAGAAAAAATAAGAATAATCAAGATTTCTCTTTAATACAGTCTCCAAATTAACACCCAAAAAACCCCACAGAAAGTGACTCTCCCATTCTGTGTAATTTTAACAGTAATGATTTCATGACTTTCTTTAATGATAAGATAGAAAAACATTAGGCATAATTAAAAATCAATGCTCATCACATCACCAAACTGTTCAGCAACCTTCCAGATGCAGCACTAGTGGAAGACATCTGTTTAATGAGCTGTAAATCAAGATTAGAATCTTTTACCCCAATTACTGAAATACTGAACTATCCGCACTGATCAGCTCGTCCTAAGTCATCAACCAATGTTTTGTTAGATCCAATTAACATCTACACACGTCGTACTGTCAAACAAGTATTACCGAGTGTTATAGAGCTGTAGTGGTTAGTTATTTTAAAATTCATTCCCTTACCTCGGGGTTATGTGCCCCAAATCCCTTAATGTTTAAGTCTGCCGTATCAAACCAGCTGATTAAAAAGCCCAATCTTGACCCTTGTGTGCATATCTAAATTATAGAACCAATTTCAAATCTACCGTTTCTGTCCAAAATCTTAGAAAAAAGCCGTCTATCAGCAGCTCTGCAGTTACCCTCCAAAGGAATGAAATTTATGAAACATTTCAGTCTGGCTTTCAGGCCCCATCATAGTACTGAAACAGCATTACTTAGGGTACTAAATGACTTGTTATGTCCTCAAAATAAGGGATGTGTTTCTTTTGTTGTTAGATTGTTAGATTTAAGTGCGCATTTGACACTATAGATCATGATGTTTTACTCTAAACAGACTAGTAGAAATACTTTAGGTATTAAGGGCATCAGCACTTTCTTGGTTTAAATTCTACTTAAACTGACCGGGTACCGGGACCAGTTTGTTCATATAAATAATCTAAGATCTAAGCCTCTCAAAAGTGAAGTACGCGTGCCTCAGGGGTCAGTGCTTGGCCCGCTTTTATTCTCTCTGTACATGCTTGCCATAGGCTCAGTTATTCGTAAACATGGCATTAATTTAATTAATTTTGTAATATCGCCTAACTTAAACTTAGAAATATTCCTCTCTTTTAATGATGCGGAAAAACGTGTTCATGCGTGTTATAAACCTCAAGGTTGGATTTTACAGTAACGCCTTACTTACTGGATGCTCTATGTAAATCTATAAATAAACTTCAGTTAGTCAGAATGCAGCTGCCCCGAGTGCTAACTCGAACTAGAAAATTTGATCATATCACTCCTGTTTCTATCATCACTGCAATGGTTACCGTCAAATTCCGACCATTGATTACAAAATACTTCTTATAACTTATAAAGCTCTAATGGCCTGGCCCCACATTATCTGAATGACCTCTTAGAGTTTTACAATCCAACTCGTGCTACTTATTCGCAGGGTGCAGGACTTCTTTTAGTTCCTAGAATTAAAAAAGTCCACAGCAGGGGGAAAGGCCTTTTCATACATGGCCCCCCCCAACTATGGAATAAACTTCCCACTTTCGTTCGCGATTTCAGACACTCTCCAAAGTTTTAAGTCTAGGCTAAAGACATTTACTTATTTACTCAGGCTTTTGACTAGATTTAGACCAGGTGCCATGGCTTGGGTTTGCTGAGGCCGGAGTCTGGAGTCATGTTGGCCTGACTGCCTTGTCCGCTAGCCGGGAGTGTCGAGTGGGCGGTCTGGCTGAAACTGGGCTTCGGTCCTCGTGATCTTGACTTACATGCAACCTTGCCTTAGAATAAGGGCCAGGAGCTGGGGGTTCATAGTCAAAGAGTCGTTATGATGATCAGGAGAAGTGGGTCAGGGTTGCTGTCTTTCTGCGCTCGTGGGGTTGCCAAGGTCTCATGTGATCCCTCTTGGGCTGTGTTTCCTTCCAGTTTCTCCTCTTTCTAGCTTTCTAGCTATGCTGCTATAGCTAATGCTGCCGGGGGGGTCTCATGCTACACTTGGCATCAGTGGATTGACATGGCAGCAGTGATTGGTAATAACACTGTGCTCTTAATCAATAACTAATTACATTTTCTGTTTTCTCTCCGAGCTTTGTTCCGGCAGTTCTGGCCCCACACATGATGTTCATCTGATGGAGCTCCACTGTGCATAATTCACATTTTATTTGACCATGACTCCATGACTTTAGTTTCGCTCTTAGATTTATCATCATACACTGGCCACTTAATGTCGATGTGCATACTTCACATTCTATTCGAACTTTGACTCCATGACTTTAGTTCGCTCTTAGATTTATCATCTACGCCGCCCAAGGAGGTTGGGTCCCTTTTTGAGTCTTGGTCCTCCCAAGGTTTCTTCCTAGAATTAGGGAGTTTTTCCTTGCCACTGTCGCCCTAGGCTTGCTCAACTTGGGATTGGACGTAGTTATTAGGAGATAATCTAAACTTGTAAAGTTGCTTTGAGACAATACTCCATTGTAAAAAGCGCTATATAAATAAATCTGACTTGACTTGACTTGATAATATGCCCATGGTCACTGGTTCTTCTTTTTCTTCTTGTGTGTTTTATTGAGATTGGCATATGATGTCCAAATTGTTCATGCGAAGAGGCGTTAGAATACCAAGGTTCCTCTACTACAATTAAGGTTTAAGTCCTGTGGAAGTGGTTCTCAATCTCAAAACCCTGTGGGACTCTTTGAAAGAGAAAGTGAAACCTTTGTAATGACGAATTATAAATTCCTATCCAAGTTACTGGATGTGTGACACTTGTGGACTCCAGCATTGGTGATGTTATGCATATTTGCTGACTCTTTATGGCGTACAAGTGTTCCATTAACCATGTATGTAAGGTTATCTTCTTTTTCAGGTTTCAAAACATTTAATTTGGGAATATAGGAAATTCTTGCTAACTCATGACATGCAGAACAGTACCGGTATATGCTTGTGTTTGGCTCTAATGAGTGGGAGAAGGACTTGTTGAATCATTTTACCAGGAATCTCTATATTGGTTCCAGATGGACACATCTGGAAACAGTTTAGCATTTAAATCTAACAGGAGTGGAAAACAGAGTGTGTATCGACCTCATCACAACATTGCCTGCTTCTTACTTTACATTAAGAACTAAATGGGACTGTGGTAACCTAGTGGTTAAGGTACCAGGGATCAAATCCAATCACTCTTAAGCTGCCACTGCTGGGTTCTTGAGCCAAGCCCTTAATTCATTTTCCATGCATGATCATTTATATGCTCACTTCTGTTTGGATTGCATAAGCTTACTACTATTGTACACTGTACTATACTCACAGTGCTAAAAATCAATAGCTTTTTGGCTTTCTCACTGTAATGAATCACAACGCAGTTTAAATTACATTCACATGTTCTGCTCTAATATTAGTGGGTTTGCTTCATGCTGTAAAAATCTCTTAAACTCCTCAAAAATGTTGGAAAATTTAGAAAGCTGCTTTGGCAACCTGTGTCATTCTGGTCAATATGGGTTTAACTGTGCCCAGTTGTGATACCATTTCCAAACACAGCTCAAACATACATAGAAATGTACTGTATAATTACATTGAGACTTGGGAGCCTCTGACCGTATGAACCAAGCAACTTTCAGTAGAAAGTAACCAAAACTCTATGAATGTATACCCCAGGGAAACACCCCAACTCTGTAGACCCCAGACCCTACTTTGACAGAACCAGAGTGCCTCAGTGGTAGAGCACTTTTTTGTGTGCTGAAGTGCTGGAACACACTGTGGTCTGTGGTTGGCTTAGAGGTTAAAAGTATTGGACTTTGGACAAGAAGGTCCATGACTCAAATGAAAAAAAGATCATTTTTTTTGTACAGGAGAAACACGTGATTGTATGGATCCATTTAGCTGAACTTCATATTGTGGAAACAGTGAAAATAGTTACAGTATGGCCACTATCAGCTAAAAGTGGGTTATATCCTTTGTTCTTTACACGTTCCTTTTGCCAGATGGATAGGACCGGCACTGAATTTGATGGATATATGTTGCTAGTTCAGAGTTCATACATAAATCTTAGGAATTTGTCAATCATTATACATTTTCCCAATAGAATGACTGCTATCTTTATCTCTTGGTTAACCTTGATCTCCTCTGCAGGTATTGGGAAGTTCACTGCCTTGGACTTTGCACGCCGTGGCGCCCGGGTTATTCTCGCATGTAGGAGTGAAGCTCGTGGGAAGGCAGCTATGGAGGAGATTCGGCAGCAAAGCGGCAATCAGAACGTGCACTTACGCATCGTCGACACTTCCTCTCTCGAATCGGTCCGCAAGTTCGCCGCCCAGATCTTGGCGGAAGAGAAAGCACTCCATATACTAGTGAATAACGCTGGAATTTCAGGTAGTGTATATGGTGGTAAAGTGTCTTGTACAACATCAGAACTGTATAACGAAACTTTCTGGGTCCAGTCATTTTGGGTCGACAATATGCTATACTGCATATGGTCATTATTATTCAAATTGCTAAATATATTACATACAATATACATATATTGCTAAAACAGCTTACAAGTACTTTTGCGCAATAGCCTACTGTAGGTTTGTCAGAGTTGTATTTCCAGTTTCACTTCTATTACAAAGAAATTAAGATCAGGAATTTGTACCAGCCAATCAAGTTTGTCAACCGTGTGCTCAATAAATCCTTTTCCTCATGGACCTCACTGCTGAAACAGCAAATGTTTTGCCCAAAATGTGGGGCACAGAGTTCAAAGCTCACAGCGTAACTGTATGCTGTAGCATTAAGAGTTTATTTGAGAAGAACACAAAAGCAGATTTTAAAAAAGTTCAACATTATATTCCTTTTTCACCAGACTTTATACAGTATTTGGCATTCAGGTCAGTGGAACATTGGCCCCTGTGTAAGCATGACATTTGGGACCTTAATCTGGGAACCATGGGATTAGTGGATCACTAGTCTTTTGGCTGTGTTATGTATCTACTTTGCATAAGTGTGCATGTTTAAAAATATGACATCTACACAGGTCACCCAAAGGGGATCACTGCCGATGGACTGGATGTAACCTTCGCCACCAACCACATCGGGCCTTTCCTGCTGACTAATCTACTTCTAGGTTAGCTCTTATCTCTCTTGCACCATCAGACAAAGTTCAGCCATGGTCACCATAGTCCATGGCTTTGCTCTTCAGTTTATTTTTAGTATTTGCATCGTGCTTTGTCTTTTGGTCAGACCTCTTAAAGAAATCGGCTCCAGCACGGATCGTCAACGTCTCCTCTGCCAACCACAGGAGAGGCAAGCTGGACTTTGCTCATTTCCGTGGCGAGAACCTGATCTACCTCTTTGACAATGTGTACAACCACACCAAGCTCCATAACATCATCTGGACCAACGAGCTGGCACGCAGGCTGAAGGGAACAGGTAGCGAACAAGACCACAGGATACAAAACTCTATATACATAGAGCAGTTGTTCGGCTGACACCTTTGAACGTTTGGCCTCCATTAGGGGTGGGCAGTATTGACAAAATTCATTTTCCGGGATATTTTCCGGGATTTTGTCAATAACGATAATTAGACCATACTTTGGCAATGTACATCTTGGGTCTCTAAACATTCAATAGTTGTTTGAACCCATCTCTATCAACTGCCTGAATTGGCACCATGTCTTCGGTGATGTAGTTTTGTAATGTTTTGTTTACACATTCCTTTGTCTGTGTGTGGTCTTAGGTGTGACTGCAAACTCTCTACATCCTGGTGTAGTTATGACCGAGGTTATGCGACACTATAACTGGCTGGCACGATTACTCTTCAGCATAGTTGGAACACTTTTCTTAAAGGTACGCCTTAACAATCTGATCTGGATGGAGAGTTCAGATCTCAAATCTCAGTCAGCACCAGTGGCGTGATGATTAGATCTTGAGCAGTACCACAAACAGATTTGGATTATAAAGACAATCAGTACATCTGCTCAGCTTTATTTTTTTCACTCTCATACTTTCTGTATAACCAGATGATCGAGTCAGTAGCTAAGTCTGTTGAGCTTTATTTTTTTCACAGATCATCAGGTGTCTTAGCAGAACCTCAGAATTAAGCAACCTGAATCCCAAACTATTTACATTTACGTCATTATCCAGAGCAACTTACAATTGATACAGTCTTCCAATACAAGCAATTGTATGAATTGCACTGTGAAACATGATTGGCTGATTAGATAGTTGAAGTGAGCAAACATACACACATACATACCACACACAAGCTCCCATAGTGTCCTTGATCTATTTTTTGCATAGTAAACTTAAGTATGTCTCACAGACAAAGCACCCTAGACTCAAGGAAATCTCCAGTGGAAAGAACATGGAAACTTCTGGTGAGGTATAACACAAACTACATTATACATGCGATGCCAGAACTCAACCCTAAACCTGAGACATGAACCGGCACTCCTGCCATGTAAGACAGAGACATGAACTGGGTACTCCTTCCCAGTGGAAGAGAGACATAAATTTGGGAACTCCTGCCCAGCAGACAGAGATATGAACCAGAACTCCTGCCCAGTGGAACAGAGATATGAACCAGAACTTGTCCCCAGTGGAAGATAGACATAAACCCAGGAACTTCTGCCCAGAGGAACAAAGACATGAACCAGATCTCCTGCCCAGTAGAACAGAGACATGAACCAGAACTCCTGCCTAGTATAACAGAGACATGAACTGGGACATCCTTCCCAGTGGAAGAGAGACATGAACCAGAACTCCTGTCCAGTAGAACAGAGATATGAACCAGAGCTCCTTCACATTGGATCGGAGACATGAACCAGATACCTGCCCAGTAAAACAAAAATATGAACCAGAACTCCTTTCCAGTAGACCAGAGACATGAACCAGAACTCCTACCCAGTAGAACAGAGACATGAACCAGAACTCCTACCCAGTAGAACAGAGACAT
>JAJAGP010006553.1:0-20550 GCA_025084515.1 Ancistrus triradiatus | reverse complement strand
TGAAGGAAATCAGAAAGAAGGAGCTGCTGGAACCGGCGGAGCTGCTGATGCTGTATAACTCTCCCGGAACATTTCTGCTGATCCATCAAACCAAACCCAGCTAGAAGCTGCTCCAGCATTTCTGGTGATGGGACTCAAACTGATCTTCAGTCCAGCTGTGTCTCCATTAAGAGTCCAGGACCTTTGGTTTACTCCTGACCCAGTACGAGTGCCATCCAGGGTAGAGCGTGTTGTTTATAGCGAGGGTGCAGTGCCAGGGGAAGTGGGTCTATTTATACCCATGTCTGAGCGTAAATCCGAAATAGCTCCGCTCTCTGCTCTGAATGCCTGGAGGGCCGAGACGAGCCCCTCTGTGCCCTCTGTGCCCTCTGCGGGGAGAGCTGCTGGGACCTTGGTTTAACCTCTCCGTATCTCTTACTTCCTTCCTCCTCTTTGCTCTCTGTCCTCAGTTCACACCAGGCTCGATTTCTTCTTCTTCTTTTTTAATCTCAGCTCGTCCTCCAGCTCTTTTCTTTCTTCTCTGTAAATGCCTACGCATCCAAAAATAGTCTGTTCATATATATTAGATTTTTAAAAAGTGCTGCGTCGCTGTTCAGTCTGTTTTTATTTTTATTAGTAGAGCAGGTACAAGCAGAGATATTATTAAGAGAGTGTGTCTTTCTTTTCTTCTGATTGGTGATTTGGCACAGAACAGTTGCATATATTTATTTTATTTTATTTTTTTGTCACTGTTTGTCTCATAAACAAAAATACAAATATAAAATATTTAAAGTTGTATTTGTTTTTAGGTAAAGAAAATCTTTATTTTCCAGTGTGATTTTCTGTGCATGTTATGAGAGAGCATGTTAAGTAAAAAAGGGAATAGGTAATGTAATATTTTCTTTTATTCTGTCTTTCTTTGTTTTATTTCTTTTTCTTTTTTTTATACTTGTACTGCAAAGCTCTCTGTCACTAATATTAGCATTATTTTCGCAGTTCTTTGTTGGTTTGGTTTTGTTTTTGGTTCTTTCTTTCTTTTCTTTCTCTCTCTCTTTCTCTCTCTCTGTTTATTGTCTTCATTTATTTCCTAAGTACTTTTTTAAAATTATTTTTAGTAGCTGACTTTTTATCCAGGTTTGTAGTTAATGGTGTGCTTGGTTGTTCCATTTTTCTCTTTTTTTATTTATTTATTTATTTATTTATTTTTTCTTGTCTTTTTTTTTTTTTACGTCTTTTCTGTCCTTTCTTTTTCTTGCTTACTGGCTTGTGTTACTTCTTTTCTGTCCTATCCTTATTTTTCTTTTTTCTGTCTTTTCTTTCTTTCTGTCCTATTTTCTCTTTCCTTTTTTTAACATCTGTTCTTTCTTTCTTTCTTTCTTCCTGGCCTGTGTTCTTTTCTTTCTGTCCTTCTTTCTTTAGTTTTTTCTGTCCTTTCTTATTTTTCTTTCTATATTTGTCATCTGTCTGTCCTTTCTGTAATTTTTTTTTTCTTTTTTGATCTTTCATGTCTCTCTGTCTCTCTATGTTTCTCCCCCTCTGACTGATTTGCTGCCCCCTGTAGGTTGCAGGTTGTGTGTCAGTGTCTGAGAGCTGGTGTGCCGGTGCTGGGCCTCAGGTCAGGGGTTCCTGTTATTCCCTCATTCAGAGATGGGATGAGAGACGTTCAGAGGTTCAGAATCAGTGCTGCTTTATCCAGGGGTTTCTGGAGGGAAGGGATCATTAGCCAACTCCTCTGCTTTCTGAGACGTGTTGAGGACGTCATAAAGCTCAGTGTGAGACAGAGAGTGTACAGTCCCACTGTGACAGTCATGCCAATAAAGCTCATTGAATTGAACTGAAGTGCGAGAGAGAGAGTGCGAGAGAGAGAGTGCGAGAGAGAGAGTGCGAGAGAGAGAGTGCGAGAGAGGACATGAAGGGATTTGTCCTTCTAAATCCACATTAATTCTATGTTGTGATGATTTGGATTTGCTCCACTCTGTAGGGAGGAAGTGTGTTAGAGATTGACAAGGCCGTCACCCCAGCTCATGATGCAACAGCACACATGGAGCACCTCTGTTCTTCAGAGCGCACACACACACACACACACACACACACACACACACACACACACACTCATTAACCCGTGCTGAGTGCATACGAGCCTCCCACGCAGTCAGAAAGCATCAGGTGTGATCTGCTCTCAGTCCTACAGCCCACAGTCACCCTATGAACCCTACATACAGGAATATCAGCACAGCTCCCCCCCCCCGCTCCGACTCACTTGCATTATTATTATTATTATTATTATTATTATTATAACTATTATAACATATTAGTGATGGGAATCGTTAGGTCCGTCCCCATTCAATTATCAATCGATTATGTGTGCAACATTTTATTTTATTTTTTTCTTTTTCCTCCCGGTGATTCCAGGACTTCGGTTTTGTTCTGGTTGTGGATGTGGGGTCGCTGTGTCAGTAATGCCGACCTTACACCAAACCGCTGTAAGACGTTTCACCGTCACAGAATAGCTTTATAATGTGGGAATAAAGTCCTGAGGGTGCTGGTGGAGTTTTGTGCTTCTCCTCATCTCCATCGTCTGCTGTAAGCTGGGTCAGGATCTCCGTCTCATCTAGGTCCTACGTTCAGATACAATCAACCTTCCTTCCTTCCTTTTTCTTTCTTTCTGTTCATTTTTTCTTTTTGTCTTTTTTTCCTTTTTCCTTTCTTCTTTCCTTTTTTTTGTCATTCTTCTTCCTTTTCCTTCAATCCTCTTCTCCTTCATTCTTTTGTCTTTCTTTCTTTTCTTCCTTCTTTCCTTGCTTCTTTCATTCTTTCTTTCCTTTCCCCTTTTCTTTTTGTCATTTTCTTTTTCCTTCTTTTTCCTTCTTTTTCCGTCATGATTTATGTATTTTTTTAGTTTCTGTCCTTCTTTCTTTCTTTTCCTATTCCTTTTCTTTGTCATTATTTCCCTTTTCCTTCCTTTCTCCCAGATTTCTTTTTTCCTTGCTCATTATTTCTTTTCTTTCTGTCCTTCTTTCCTTCCTGTCTGTCTGTCTGTCTGTCTGTCTGTCTGTCTGGGGTACGTCTGTGTAGACCTGAGTGTTGAGTTGAAAGCAGTTGGACGACTTCTTGGTTTTTAAAGGCATTTCATGTTCGTCTTCAGAACTGAAGCAGACGTTTCACCTCTCATCCAAAAGGCTGCTTCAGTTCTGAAGAGGAACGTGGGATGAGAGGTGCAACATCTGCAAGAACCAAGAAGTCCAGTTGCTTTCGACTCCGCACTTGTGTGTGTGTGCTGTGGATCATGGGTTCCGTCTCTTACACTACAGGATGTGCAGATCTTAAACACAGGGTACAGTGATATAAACAGAAACCGTACAGTAAGAACACACTGGGTTTTTTTATTTGTGTGTTGCTGTTTAAACAGTTAGTCCCTCTCAGCACCACTGCTCTGATTCACATGTGAAGTCACGCTCCGCTGTGTTGGTGTCCGTAGGAGCAGAACAGGCCGTCATTCATTCTGTGCTGCCGTCCCCAAACAGGACCCGCATTCACACGCGGCCCGGCCTCAAAAACCGCCCCGTCCCGTCCCGTCCCGCCCTGCCCTGCCCTGCCCCGTCCCGTCCCGTGACTCGTGATGGTGTGAAAGCTGGCAGGGATGAAACGCTGTGCTGTGATATTCCGAGCACAGACTTGGGTCTGATTCTGGATTAGTGTAGCAGTGCTGACTGGGGTGTTGTGGGTGTTTGTAGCGTCACGTTTTACCCCCCCTTCTGGACATGGTTATAGCATAAGGCTTCTTTTTAGCACAGTAACGTTTTAAGTGGTATCTGTGAATGTAACTCTGTATTGCAGAGCTTGATAAAGGTTTGATAAAGGAATCCCTTGCCCATGTGGTTCTATCAGCTATTGATGAATGATGGTTCTTGATGCAGTGCCGTCTGAGGGAGCAGAGATCACCCCTCTTCAGTTTAGGCTTTTTAGGAAATTCCTCCATATTCTGAATGGTTTAATGATATTATGCTCTGTAGAGGGAGAAATATATAAATCCCTTCCTGTCTTTCTTTGAGGCACATTGTTTTTAAACATTTCAATCATTTCCTCCCACATTTGTTGATGAACTGGAGATCCTCTGGCCATCTTTACTCCTCAAAGGCTCAGGATACTGGATACGGCTTTTGGACCAAATGGTTTTGAAATCACATCATTATGTCGTTTTTTTTTTATCTCATTACTAGCCCTAAATTGTCTCCGTCCCAACCTTTTTTTTGGAAAGTGTAGCAGGCCTGAGACGCAGTAATGGATGTTCATTGACAAATGAAGTGAAGACCTGGAAAAAAAAAAAAAAAGAAACCTTGTGTTCATGCTGTCTGCAATGAATGACAAGTAAAAGGAAATGTTAGAAACTGCATTTTTTTTTTTTTAGATTTGCATTTTCCATATTTGCTGCAGACAATTGTTGTTAAAATAAAGCTTAAAAAATAGAGCGATGAAGTTGAATCATGTCAGTACTCTGTTTACATTGCCACATTATTGACAGAGCTTGCCATTCTTTATAGCGGGTTAGTTTTTCGGACAGTCATTAGTTCTGTCCCCATTTTGATTGCGTTATCACACTCCCTCATTATAAACCTCTCTAAAGAGGCAGGGCTTCCCCTGCACTCCACACACACAGGATTGCTCCTGCTCCAGTGTCTCCTATCGTGCTGCTGCCTCTAGTGGTCAGAGTCTGTATAGCGTTCGTGTCTGACAGCTGTGCTCTGCTGATGAAACACAATGAGAACACGAAGGGGGAGGAAGAGCCGACGAGAGAGTCCTGTGTGTGTGAGTGTGTGTGTGTGTGTGTGTGTGTGTGTGTGTGTGTGTGTGTGTGTGTGTGTGTGTGTGTGAGAGAGAGAGAAGGTCAGGCACACATGACTGTGTGTGTGTGTGTGTGCGTGCGTATATACGCATGTGCTACATATCAGTCTGTTCCCCAAAAAATAGGATGAGGCAATAATGCAGTGTTTCCTCTGTCTCTGTTTTGTACAGAGCGATACACATTGCTTTCATTTTATATGTAAGATAACAATTATAATAAACTAGATTTGCATTTCCTGAATGAGCTACAACAGCGCTTGAAATGTGTCAAGAAAAAGAATGTGGGTTTGTGTTTTAATACTTTGTCACTTGCGGGTAACGATACTTTTGGCCACTTGCAGGTTTGTGTCCCAGTACTTTTGACCACTGTAGCATTTTTCCTATAAAGACTCTGGGTGTGTCTGAAATCGCACCCTATTTACTGTTTATTGTATTATTTAGGATGTTTGTAGGGTTGTTCCAAATTCTCAGAGGACAAATCCATTCCCTGTATAGTACACTACTTTGTTACCCATAATGCACTGTAAATATAGTGGACAACCGATGTAGACTACGTACAGACTAACGTACCACAATGCATAGCGGTGTCCTTCGGTTTTTACGCGGCAAAGATGACGGATAAACCCGAAACCACCGGAGTGACGAATTTTGTGTACAAATATAAGTACAAAACATTATTTAATGACTATTAAACGACAAACAGCTGATAATAATGTGTTTACTGGTCAAAGTAGTGCATTTATTATTTATGTATTCGTCATGGTTATAGTTCGTCGGACCAATGAGTGAAGTTTTACCTTGGTGAGTAAACTGTGTTAGTCCTAAGGCTTGTGACAGCGCCGGTGGGCTTGTTGATGTTTTGGTTGGTTTGTGTGAGGAAAGGTCAAGATCATTTGTGTGTCGCTCACTGCTGTGCTATATAGTGCACTACACAGAGTACGGAGTGATCAGTCCATGAGTACACAAGTGGACCACTTCAGACGGAGCCTCTTACGAATATTGGTCGTTGCTGGCTGCAGGTTTTTGGGGCTTGTTTCTAAACTGGGTTTGCTTATTTGTGTTCCCTGATCCTGTTTCTCACCAGTATTCCTGCAAGGAACATTGTTCATCCTCTAAAGTAAAAAAAATAAATTATTACTTTACCTTTTTTTTAATTTATTATTTATTTATTTTTTATTATTAAGTGACCGTGGTCACACTCTTTTTATTTGTCTGTTAATATTAACGTAGTTTCTGTTTTTTGAACGGTTACTACAGACATGTTTGACTAGATAAATTAGTTTCCTTCTTACGTTTCTCATCTAAGCCACCCAAACAGGTCGGGTCCCTTTTTGAGTCTTGGTCCTAACAAGGTTTCTTCCTTATAACGTTTGTGGAGTTTTTCCTTGCCACCGTTGCCCTAGGCTTGCTCAGTGTGGGATTGATAATCTCGGGTTTTCATCGCTATCGCTTGCTTTGTGAAAATATCCTTTATATGTACGTTACAGTAGCCTAAAACGTGACTGTGGTACTGCTCCGCTAATCTGCACTCTTAAATGCACCTGTCCACTCAGACCCCTCTGCCCACTGTGCCAGTGTGGCTCACGGGTCTGCCTCCAGCTTCCGAGAAAGATGCCACGAGAGCAGAGATTAGTGCATTTATACTCTGGTAACTGTGAAGCTTTCGGAGAAGTGTGGCTCATGAAACACGTTCCTGTGGGACCTCCCTCTGTAATCTGTGATGGGGATCTGACCTGTTAGAATGCGGTTGGTTAAAGCCGGATTAAGCTGGGATTGTTTGCAGCGTTTGTGTTTTAAGATTGAAATGATTGTCATATTTATCCAGCCACCTAGAGCTGGACATGTGGCTTTAAATGCATTTCCTGTTTCTCTCCCGAAACATCATCAGATTTTACACAAGTCCTAAAACAGATAGATCAAGAGATGGGTTAAAAATATTATAAGTTATTTATTGAGGAAAATGATCAGAAGTACGAGAACCCCCTAGGATTAGCGGCTAATTGAATGTGAAATTAGTCAGTGGTTTTCAAATAACAGTCGGGTTTGAGTGTTGTATTTAAAAAACACAGGGACCTATCAGAGTCTGGTTTTCAGAACGCGTTTGTAGGAGAGTATCAGGGTACGAACCAAAAGTTTTCTGGGAACCTAAAGTCCTGAAGTGTTTGGAGCCATTTCATTTAATTTCATATTCATTTCAAGTCTGTTGTTTCTGTCCCAGGAGTGGTCAACCAACAAAGACCAGTCCAAGATCAAGATGTGTAATAGTCCATGAGGTCACAGAGTAATCCAGGGTAACATCTAAGGGTCTCAACTAAAGCTCTCTCACATTGGCTAATCTTAATAATCATGAGTCTATCAGGAGAACACTGAACAACAACGGTGTGCATGGCAGGGTTACAAGGAGAAAGCTACTACTCTCCAAAAAAAAAAAAAAAAAAAAAAAAAAGATTACTGAGCATCACATGGAGAGATGAGACCAAATAAAAGCTTATTGGTTTAAATGAGGAGCGTTATGTTTGGAGAAAGGAAAACACTGCATTCCAGCACAAGAGCCTTATCCCATCTTTGAAACATGGCGGCGGTAGGATCATGGCCATTACTGAGTTCTGAAGGAAAATATCAGGACATCTGTTTACGGACTGAATCTCAAGAGAGCACACAAGTTAAAGAAGAGTAAAGTTCATGTCCAAGCCAAAGTCCTGACCTTAATCCAATGGAAATGCTGTGGAAGGACCTGAAGCGAGCAGCTAATGTGAGGAAACCCACCAACATCCCAGAGCTGAAGCTGTTCAGGTTCCTTCAAACGACTACCACAGATGTTTAGAGGGGCACACCAGATCCTGAAAGTGAAGGTTTGCATACTTAATTAATGACTGAGTATAATATTTGATCTACTTCAGGACTTGTGTGAAAATCTGATGATATTTTAGCTCATATTTATGCTGAAATATAGAAAATACTTAAAACAGTCGCTTCTGGGTATCCTACATTTGGTCAGGTAAAGTGCCTGTCTGACTTTCAGGGTACTCTTTGGGGCGCTTTCTTTTTGGGCGTCTTGCCTTTACAGATCAGACAGTGCAGTAAACGTTGTAACTATTGTATAGGTGTTATTTGGCTCAGTAGTGGCCAGGCTTTAAGATAAAGTGGATGGAACATAGGCTGGATGCCAGACATCCACTCACGGCCTCCTCTAAAGCTCGAGTGGCTGATTGTCCTGGGAACTCCCTACAGCACGTGGGCGAATGTGTGTGTGCAAAGCATCTGTGCATGACCGGCCAAAGTTTAGTTCAGCACCCAGTCGGGACCAGCCGTGGGCTGCTTTTGGTAAGATGGTTATTACAGCTGGGAGAACCTTCATGTTTGGTTTAAAGCGTACATTTCTTTAAGTAGGTGGCTCGTGTTACGGGATCTAGATGGGTTTGCCATACCTGTGGTCTGATTTTGGATCATATAGCATGTTATAACTCTTGTCTAGCTAAAGTTGTTTGAAATTTAAGTAAAGCAATACTGGAGGCTGTCTGCGATAGATGAGGCTCCAGTTGAGCTCTGTTGAGGAAGATAATGCTCTGTTATTTGCATATGAAAGCCTCGGAGAGGGACACAGTCGAGTATGTGCCGTTTGGCAGTACTGGACAAGTGCACTTTATCCTCCTCGGCTTTGTGTTCACACCTGGCCGGGTATAAAGGGTTGAACTCTTCAGGCAATAAATAGTGGAGAGATCGTCTAAACACAGTGTTTACCTGAGTAACGCTGGCTGGACTCTTTCGAATGTTCCTGTGTGCTTTCCAGACATGCTGGACCCTGAATAAGGTCTTCTCAGGGACGCAACGTCTGACCAGTGAAGGAAACGTGGTCTTGGTGTCTTAGTCCTGATACAGGCTTTGGTGTGTGTTGATTTGAACAAAAATGTAGACTTGTTTGCGGTTGGTCCCAGTGAAGAAGACATGGCCTGGCTGGTCGTTGGTGCCAGTGACGATGTGGCTTTGGTCCCACTGAAGATGATGTGTCCTTGGTTGTTGTTGATCCCAGTGAAGAAGGTGAGCCCTGGCTGGTGTTGAGTCCCACTGATGAAGACATGGCAATGGTGCCCGCCTGGTCAGTCCCCGTGAATAAGACTCAGACCAAGCGAACATGACATGATATTGTTGGTACCAGTTAAGGAGGTGAGGCTTAGATGTTGGTCAGAACCAGCGAAGAAGACATGGCAATGGTCCAGTGCCAGTCCCAGTCAAGAAGGCATGTCTTGGCTGGTGATCAGTGCCATTGGAGAAGTGGACCTTGATATTGTTGGTACCAGTAAAGAAGAGAGAAGCTTAGCTGGTGGGCAGTCCATGTGAAGAAGACGTGGCAATAGTTCCTGTCAGTCCCAGTGAAGAATGTGACCTGTCTGGTGGTCAGTCCCAGGGAAGATGTGGCTCCTTGGTACCAAAAAAAAAAGATTTGGCTTTGTTATTGTCGGTCCCAGTGAAGATGGTGATGGCTTTTTAAAATATTATTTTAATATTACGAGGGTACAAAGGACCGACCCTAGACCACGTGAGCTGACAGTGGCAAAGAAAAGCTCCCTGAGACTCATAAGGAATCAGGCCCAAATGGGGAACTCCTCCTTTTTGGGTGTTTGCACACAATGCAGCATCACACTGCAGGAAACACAAGGCTTATTAAAATCCACATTGTTCTCTCATCGTGCTGTTTTAGTAAAACTGACCCGTCTTAGTAAAACCAGACGAATTAGAGAGATCAGGGATCAGGTGGTGATCACCCTGTAATATTCCCTCCCTCTTTCCCTCATCTGTCCAGATGTCTGATTGCAGATTCTCTCTCTGTCTTGCTCTTTCATGCTGGATTAAATCCACCTTATAAAGAGCAGCCTCTCGCCGTCCCTCCTCCCTAATCCGTTCCGATTGGTCGGCGGCTCCCTGCCCTCGGCTTACTGTTGTTGGGGGAACCACTCAGAGCGAGAGCAGCCCGGATTGAAATAAACAGGGAAAAAATCAGGCGAGGGAAACAGGAGGGAGGACGGGAGAACGAAAAAACAATAACACGGGATTAGGGTTAGCTATTGGCTGGGCGTTCAGTGCTGCAGGAGAGAGGACCTGTGAGGAGGAGAACCCACAATAGATGCTTTAACAGCTGGATTAAGGTGCTGTCTGGCAACACACACACATGGACACACTGCAAAGGCAACACTGGCTGAGAGACAAACATGAAGTGTGTATTCAGTGAGGGGAAGAGCTGAGAGAATCCTGTCCCACCTCACAGTTTGGCCTCAACATGGGCGAGACTGCGGAGTATCAGAGACTGGCCAGCGAATGCGACGAGGATGAGGACGAGGTATTTATATTCAACTCCGATTCCGACCTGAAACCCTCTGGCTGTATCGAGCTATACATTATTTAAAAATCCTTTATTTTGAGCAAGATTGATTATTGAATATTAAACCGATATTTAGTGATCAGTCGTAGTTTAAGTTTGGTATGCAGACGAGCGGTAATCAATCACTGATCAATCACAGGCGTAGGATTGGGCTTAGAATGAAATTTAGGCAATGATTCTCATCTGAAGAATTAAAGCGATAAACGATATTATTGTGATTTTTACATTTTTAATTTTACTTCTGAAGTGTAGAAAAATTCAGTATCACTCTTAATTGAACACTTTACCTTGCTTATGATTAATGAACGATTTTTTTTTCAAACTATTCAAACTAATATTTTTTTTCTAATGAAAGGCTGTGAATTTAAAATAATTGAATATAATGCAAGGATGAACTATTTATTTGTGATTTTGTATGATATGGCATCAGTTATTTTTTCCATCTTCTTGGATGTTTTTCACGTTGTGTGGCGTTTGTAAACACACACCGGGGAACGTGTTAAGAGATTAAAAAGTAGTAATAGAAAAAAAATACAAAATTGAAATAATCAACTGTCTCCTTCCATTAAAATAAATGACTAGAAACGGAGGGTTAAAATTGTAAACAAAATGCTCTATTGTAGCTTCACCGTATCTTAAATCAGTCGTGCCCAAACTTTTCTCCTTGGAGCCCCCCTACGAGTATCTAAAAAAAAAAAAAAAAAGCTATGCCCCCCTTCATCCCCCCAGCCTAAACGCTCAGAAGAAAAGAATAAATTGATTCACTGGGAATCTTTGTTGGCACAACTTAACAAATTTAAGTTTTCTTAAATTTACTCTTAGGTTCCTTTTATAGCTTTTTCACACAATTTTGGCTCATTTTCTTTTTTTCCAGACCACACATTTAGCCAAAATCAAATATAAGCTTATTAAATATCTCATTTTAATTTTATATAGGTTTTTTTTCAGCAAGTGTGTTGTTTTAGTAAGAAAAAACTCATTTGAAATGGGGTGTAAACTACAGTCTCTGCTCCTGTAGATGGCGCTTTAGTGTTTTGACTCAGTTTATCCGCTGCATTATCAATGTGATGTGGTGGATTAAACGACTCCGATCATACACCGTAACTTTCATTTCAGCTGTTCTTATTTTTTCAGTGCGTTACGTGGAATATCGCAATATGCATCGTATCGCAATGTATGGTGACGTGTATCGAATCGTGAAGTCCTTTTCAATACGCACCCTTACTTGTCTTGTATAAAAAGGTATACAAATATAATCCAGTCAGCTGCAATTACATTAAATTAGAAAGAGTTTTAATTGCATGTGAGGGTATGATGTATGATTGCTCCCTCTGGTGTTCAAAAAATGCACTTCTCCAGTGTTTTTTTCAGTTTCTTATTAAGCCTCTGCTCTGTACCGACTTCTAATGTTCATCTCCCGCTTTCTGCCCAAACGTGACAGTCGGTAACACGAACACTTCTTGATAAAGCCCAAATACAACTTAGGCGAGGTAAACACCAACGTTCTACTTGCCTCCGTTAAGCTCCAGAGATGTGAACGAACGTACCGCGCCGACACACAACGTGAAATTCAGCCACAGTTCTTAATTTTTTGCACTTATTTAGTTTAGTGTTGTTTTTCAGCAAGTGGACTGCACAAGCACGTACGCATTGATTTGAAAAAGCTCATAGTAGAAGGGGAAAGGGTGTGGATGTATTCAGCTCCAATGTCCTCATATTGATAAGAAGAGAAAAAACACACCACAAACACACCAACACACACACACAACACCACCACACCACACAGTTGAATACAGTGTGAGGGTCCGTTGAATGGTGCTGTATTCTGGAGTCTTTGTCCCTGCCACATTCATTAATCTGATCTCCACTGTGTGTGTGTGTGTGTGTGTGTGTGTGTGTGTGTGTGTGTGTGTGTGTGCGTGCGTACTGTTTGCTCCGAGTTGTGCACGTGCATGGCTGTGTAAATGGGTTGGATAGGCAGCTTTTGTTTTGTCCCTGAGCTGAAGGAATGACATAGAAAAACAAATACATCGTCGCCTGTCTAGAGTCAGATCAAGATTAGAACTAGGCCTATACAGAAATATACACCCTTAATGTATATAAACAGAAGTACGTACATGTCCAGCTTCTATTCATTTATGCAATTGAGACCTGTATATGGGGCTTCTGTACCACAGTCCCATTGATATTTCAACCAGCACCCAGTCTCCTCCTGATAGAACGTCTCTGATAACAGACAGGGGCTGCACATCATCCGGTGTCACAAGATTAAAGTAGGATTAAAGCGCCACCTAGTGACAGTCTGAAACATGGAGGCTTAGCGGGTAGAATTTCATTCCTGGCAGGACATTCATCACATTTTAAGCTTGGTGAGACACGAGGTTGGCGGCTTTTTGAGGTAAAACTGTTAAACATGTTGTTAGCACTATGGTGCACAGATCAATTGGGCAACGGGAGCTTATTTTGGACCGTGCATTCAGTCCAAATTACTTATAAAATACTTATTATAAAGTTTCTTCTCGGTCAGGTCCTCCGTAGTTGTGTGTCTGGCCATGCAGGGATGGATGTCGTGGGTGACGTGTACTGTGCCCTGAAGTGGGGGTCGGGTTTTGCTAGCTGGATGCATTTACACACATAAAGCTGCTCGTGAAGAGGTTTGCGCAATCAGTGGCTGATTTTTTTTGTTTTGTTTTGTTTTCCTCCTACCTCCTTAATAATTTAAAATGAATGACTGCTATAATAACTCAGCTTATCACTAGAGCACTTGTCCTTTTTGTGCTGCGAAAAAATTAGCAGCGGGTGCAAAACTGACGGAAAAAAAATAGTGCCTACTAATGTATAATAAATAGACAAAATAAAAATGCAAAGCATGACAAAAGTTTATTCAGGAACTTATTCAACCCAGTGCAGCCGATTCACGTTCTGCAGAAATCGAGCAACTGTGGAAAAGGACTGTGGTCGTACATAATTGCGTTTCTCTTAAATAATTGTGATTAGACGGTTATGTCATTGTGACAGCCCTAATCGCCTCTGAATATCACGGGCTTTGGCCTTGCTTTTTGTGTTCGCTATGTACTTACCTTTACAGTAAGATAGTAGTTGTGTGCTTTGTCATGTTGTTACTGTGAATGTGGTGCATAAGGACGTCCTTAAACGCTGCAAATGTAAATGCAAACACCGGTATAATGCTCCTGTTTCCTCGATGCACGTGATCAGATTTATAATCATGTCTGTGCTGGGAGTCGTGACCCAGCGGGTGGGACTGCAGGGCTCTCAGGTTCTCCTGAGTAAGCCGTATTAGCTCACGGCCTCCTCAGAGACTGCGATGATATTCCACTACTGCAGAACCTAACCTGACCTCATCCTTCACTCATCAACATATTCTCTCTCTCTCTCTCTCTCTCTCGCCTGCAGCCTCTCTGCTGACTTTGGCAGTGTCCTTCCACCAGCCATGTAATGTAAATATAAATAAATGCACAAGAAAATGTGCAAACAATAGGTAAATACATGACTAACTCTACCATCCACACAGCGTCTCTAACACCATCACATTTTTATTTTTTGTGTAGGTTAAAGCAGAAACACTTAAGAGGCCGGTATGATGGACCTGATACTTTAGTTTGATGGACAGTTTTAGGAACAACACAGAAGGTCCGCCAGAAGAACCAGAGGCTCTGAGTGAATGGGAACCAGCTAATACAGTCATGGGTTAGAGAGAGTAATAGGACAGGTTCATACACTTACAAACCCCATTTACAGCTTGGTACAAATAAACAGAGCAAAGTCATCCCCACACAGTCTCTAAACACATCAACCGAGGTACAGCAGTCTCTTAACTCCCGCCTCTGCTCATGGATCCTGAGTGTCGGTTGGTTTGTGATCAGCTCTATAGAAGGACCAAAAACAATACTAATACACCACCAGTACATAAATAAGTAATTATTAGGAATCTGTAATAATTATTATTAAAATACAGTAGAGCGCTGGGAAATGGAGTCAGGAAAAGCCATGGTCATGACAATAACTACAGTAGAACCTCGGTTCTGGGTGTTAATTCGTTCCAGAAGGCTTATCGAGAACCGAAAACGACGAGTACCAAGCAAATTTTTCCCATAAGGAATGATGAAAATGGAATGAATGGGTGCCAGATCCCCAGAAAATCCCCCTATATAAGGCATTATCAGCATTAATGGAGCTGTACTGTACAGGAGCTCCTGAGTTATGATGGGATATGTTCAACTAATCCATCATAAGGTCAATGGATCATGAACTGATGAGTTTAATAGAGTCTGTACTGTATCATAGAGGAGCCGATTCCACATTAACACTTACATTAACCTACAGCTACCCAACATCATTAACACAAAGCTTATTTATAATGAAGGGCTGAAAGATCTAATGTCATTTAGTGAGTCATGGATTGAAAGTGAAAAGTAAAAGTGAAACTCTTCTCAGTCTGTGTTCTGGAGGATTCATTTCCAGTTTTGCTTTCGGTTGGCTGTCATGACTAACTTTTTTTAGGACCCATGGAGATGTATTTGCACTAAGACTGCAGTACTGTAGATGTATAAATAAAAAACATGATAAACACAGCGCAGATCTGCACTGAGCGAGAGCTGTTGGGAATCTGAAGCACTGTGAATCGTGAATCATGAATCGAGTTTCGGCTGAAGTGAGTCCTGCTTGTATCGGATCCTCAGCTGATGATGATGTAATATTCTGGTTGTTTCACCCATATGTGCTTGCAGTGCTATCTGGGTTTCGGCATTCTGTTTGCAGTGCTTCCTTTTGAGGCGGTTGGTAAACACGATCAGAGTAGTGTCTGGTTGTTAAAACAGCTTGGGTTGCCATGTCAGTAAAATGTGTTCGGTTTGTGATGATTTGATTTCTAGTTTAACTGCTGTCAATTTGAAAAAAATAGGGACATATGGTGCTGGATGGTCATTATCCCTGAAAGCTTAAAGCTGCAGTGAAATCCCCCCCCAAACACACACACACACACACACACACACACACACACACACACACACAACACACACAACACACACCAACACACAGGCTGTTTTGGTTTATTGAAAGGGAAGAAGGACCCTTGCTTAAAGGATTTTATATGAAAAAACAAACCACTCATTAACAGAGCAACCAACAACAGGAGGGTTAGAGGTAATCATAGGGACGCACCGATAGCTAACGTTTTGTCATCAAGGACCAAACAAGAATGAAACGTAAGGCCGAGTATGAAACGTTCCACCTTTGCATTACATTAAATAGCCTACATTTATTTTTGTGTTACTTTTAACAAGACTCTCTTTTTCATACTGGAAAAAAAATTAACAAACAAAAATGTTTAAACCAAGCATTTACATCATTAAAACTTTTTAATTGTTATTAAATTAAGTGTACCTTAAATTATTGTAAGATTTAATTGGCAGCGGATTATGTGGAAGCAGTCTGATGAAGTCTGCAAAATAATGATGGAGTTCCGTGTTCCTGCTGTTCTGTGTCTCAGGTGTTAAATATGGACGGAATCATGGAAATGTACTTTTTATAAATTGCACATACTTTGGCTCTTACTCGTTTTAATTAATTTATGACCGAAGCTCTTACATTTCCCTCATGTTAGTCCTCCTATTAGCTCCTGGTCTTTCAAAAAAGAACTTAAGTAAATATTAACATTTCGTTACAGGGCACAGACTAGAACACAGACCTGTAAGACTTTGGCATAAACAGCCGGTGATGTAATCAGTAGCTCCTTATTCTGTCTCATGCACCAGCCTTAGGGCTCCATTATCGGTTAGGAAGCTTTATAAAGAGAGAGAGGGGGGGGTGCCCGCATGGGAAGGAGGCAGCAAGGGCACTCGGTAGGTAATGAGACAGACCCGATGAGCACTAGTGAAGCGCTAGAGCATTCAGGTCAAGACCTCGCTTCGTTCAGCTGCTAATAAATAAATATTCCATTCGCATTTCTTTAAAACGAAGGTGCAAAGCCCTGCTTCAAAAATGTCATTATTTGATTTAAATAATTTGGCCTTTTCACTTATTTGGTTGAAAATGGGGATTAAAAACACTTTTCTGTATTTTTGAACACTGATAGTGCTCTTTTTTTTTGGCCATTTGTAGCCTAATTTTCGTTTGCAGAATATTCGGTGCATCCCTAATAAATCATGAATACAGGATCATGATGGTGGACTTTAACTTTTAGATGAAGGTCCTTTTTAAAAGAGACGTACTAACATTTAATAATTTCTTCCTAGTTCCACGCTTTCACTCTCTTACGCTGACGACCAAGCACTTGTGACTAATTTCCTGCTTGGAGCGTTTTGATAAATACAGATCCTGCTGAGCAAATGCAAACACAGCGGGGTGTGTGTGTGTGTGTGTGTGTGTGTGTGTGTGTGTGTGTGTGTGTGTGTGTGTGTGTGTCTAAGGAGGCGGATAACGTGCCCCCACAGTGCTCATTTAGCAGCAATAATTTATCCCTAATTGTCTAGTGATGTTGATAAGTGTTGGGTTTTATAGGCCGACGTTTTTTCTGTACAGAGATCAGATCTAGGCGCTCAGCGCTCAGGCCAAGACATTATAAATTACTTTGTCTAAAATGACTGCTCAAATAAATGGAAAAAAGTTTTAATTGATTAGTCTTGGGCAACCGCTATCGTATGAAGGATTATCGTGAGAGAATAATAAAGTATATCCTGACCAGGATTCAGTTAGGAGGAACCACAGAGTCTAAATCACGATCATGACCATCTGTGGTAAGGGCCCGTGTCCCTGTGCCTCTGCTCGGAACGGTGGATTGGAATTGTTGTGTGATGAGTGTGTGACTGGCTCGTGTTCGTGTTGTGAACAGCCATTGATCCTGATGCAATGATAACAAATAAGCAAACAAACAAACCATCTGGGATATCTTCTAATATCATGACTTATTTATGATCATGATAGCCGTATTAATAAGCTCAGTAATTGTGGTGGTTAAATCCTAAATCTGTGTGGGTTTGCATCACAATACTTTTGGCCACTAGTGAGTGTGTCCCAATACTTTCGGCCATGTGCGGATTTGTGTCCAAATATTTCTGTCAACATGTGAGTTTGTGTCCTAATATTTTTGGCCACATGTGGGTTTGTGTCCTAATACTTTTGGCCATGTGCTGGTTTGCATCCCGGTATTTTTGGCTGCATGAGGGTGCGTGTCCCAGTACTTTTGGCCACGTGCAGGTTTGTGTTACCCAATACTTTTGGCCATGTGCGGATTTGTGTCCGAATATTTCTGTCAACATGTGGGTTTGTGTCCTAATACTTTTGGCCACGTGCTGGTTTGTGTCCTAATACTTTTAATTATCATGAACATCTTAACCTTTTCAGTCTTGAATGCATTTAATGTGCAATAAGTTTGTTTAAAGGATCGAAATATTTCAGTCCTTCAGTTTTCAGTCTTCAACATGATTTCATATGATTAAAAAAATTAAGGGGATCTCATAAGAGCTTTTGTGTCGACCGATCTTGTACCCGGACCCCAAAAATGTAAAGGAACAAAACATACAACTTTGGCTGGATACAGGAGGTCAATGTATTTGTGTGTATTTGCTGCCCTCCACTGGCGCACCATGGTACTGCACCTGTCAGGATACATGCCTTTCTGTCTGTGAGAATGAAACCTGGATTGGTGTAACTTCAGTAAGACCTCTGTTTAGACCTTGGTCTGAGCAAAGCGGCGTTGGCATTGCCAGGAGACTGAGCGGTAAGCTGGAGGTGCTACATATGGAGGTGCGGTGAGAAGTTGGCACATCCTGTTCACACGTCGGCCAGCGCCCGTCTGGAACCCGTCAGGTTCCTGTGCCTTTTTTAGGACCCATGGAGAGTTATCTGCACTAAGAATACAGTACTGTAGATTAGGGCTGGGCAATTAATCGGAAATTAATTGGAACTGACATTCGGAAACAATAACCGACATAATCTTGACCGTGTTGATTATTTCGGGTTTTTTTTTTGTTAATACTTAAAAAAATCTCTTAAGGTTCCCCACTGTGTGTTCATGTTCTGTCTTCTTAACAACACACGTCCACCTGACTCTGCCACATCCAGTGGGGTAAGGTGGAGGAGAACTCAAACACCTTGTCAGTGAACGATGAAGGCAGAAAAACAACGACAAAAAAAGTTCATAAATCATAAGTGATCAAGGTAAAATTTTCAATTAATCGTGAAAAAGTTTGTCATTATTGTCAATACACAAATGTAATGATTTCTAACAGATTATCTGGATGTAGTCTGATCAGATCTGGTCCAATTATGTAGGTTAGTTATTAGTTTCCTTCCTTTATCAGGTGAATGATGTGGTTTTTTCCTTAACTGCATAGAATAATTTTTCTTTAGAGTTAAAACCTTTCCCCAAGTGTCTGGAAGTTCATGTCGGGGCCGTAATTGGAGGCAGACGGGCGATGACGCACACGGTTCTGCTTTACTGCTGCTGTGCCCTTTTTCCGCCTCTGTTTTCCTTCTGGCTTTAAAAAAGGAACAACTTGTACCTTTTTTTAAATCTCTTAAAAGTCACTGCAGGTCTGTTTTGGTCTTGTTCGGACAGGATTTAAAAAAAGGGCGACGCGTGGAGCGTAGAGTAAACGTAATCCGCCCCGCCAATGACGGACGCAAGGGTTTGTTTATTCGTGGTCGGGAACATTTTTGGAATTTGGAAGGGCTGCGGACGGAAGAGGGAACTGGGAAGCGAATAAGGGGACAAGAGCGGAATCATGTGGGACTTGGGCGGAAGAGAGAGGGAGCGAGAGGGAACGGCTGGGTCAGATAGAGGAGGGGAAGCGGCGGTGGTCAAACCGAGGGCCAAACATGCAGGAGGGGCGAAGGGGGGAGGGGGGGTGAGCCTGCAGGAAATGAGCTCTCCATCCTGCTGTTAAATCTGACCTCTTGGCTCAGGATCAAATGCTCCTCCATCCGAATACCATAGAGGCTCTGTCCTGGGCACGGGCCGAGGGAGGTACGGAGGGAAAAGAGGGCGGGAGATCGAGGGCTTCCCAAGAGTCCGTCTGCGATTTTAGAGACTTGTGAGGAAAGAGCGTCCCAGAATGAACCTCCTGCTCGAACAAAACGTCCAGACGTGCTCGGAGATGCACCCGAGCCAAAAGTTTTGAGACCGGCTTTCTGACTTTGATGCCTGACGCTATTTATAGCGGAACGCCGGATTGATGCCGTGTGACGACGGGGATGCGAGGCAAAAAGTGACAGGATCAAGAGCCTGGGTGCAAAAACAGACCTTGTTTATTAGCTCTTGCTGTAGACAGAGCGTTGGTTTAAGGAACTGGGTCGGCCCGTGATGGAATGGACCGTGTGGGCCCTCTGCCTGGGTGTTAAGTTCTGGAGGGCTTGCTTTGCCTCAGCTTTGCTCTCGGACCTTCACGCACAGCACAGTGAACTCAGACGTTTAGCCCCGGCTTTGCTTTCCTACGTCGTTGGGATCTCCAGATGTTAGATCCAGGATGCGGCGCTTTAACAAGCTTAAGAAATCCTTTCCTTTCCTGGCGCACTTTCACGTTTACAAAGTAAGTACGCGTGTTCGGTCGTGTATTTCTACACGTGCCAGATCCGTGTTGTCATTTGATATCACACGCTAGGCCTGGGCGATGCAGTGAAAATATTGTATCGCGATATTTATAGACATTTTCACGATACACGATTGTTACCGTAACGCGGCATCGCAGACAAAATGCATCAGGAGCGACAGATTGTTCAAAAGTACTGTTTAAATATTGTCCTGTACTTAGTAAAGTTTTATATTGTAAGTGGACTTTTGACTGCGTAGCTGGACTTGTGTGGTTTTCTCATCGTAATATTGGTGCTTCAGTAGATGCCTGAGTAGAAGTGCCTAAATAAAAAGGGAAAATATGTAGACAGATGAAATGGATAAGTGAATCGATTCATAAAAGCTACGTATGACGCCCTTATGCAGAGCGACTTACTTGGTGCAGACTTGCACCAGACTTTTTCCTTGCCACTGTCTCCCTAGGCTTGCTCAATTTGGAATTGGCCCTAGGTATTAGAAGATGATCTAAAATTGTAAAGCCGCTTTGAGAAAATGCTCCATTGTAAAAATAAGTAAATAAATAAAATTTTTACCTGGCTGTGTATACAAATTTATGGAGGGTATTCAGTGCAGCTGGCAACCCACTCTGCTTGCATTCTCCCTCAAACTGGACAAATGAACGTTGGCTCGCCTGATAATGAAAAATGAAGACGAAAACCGAGTCTGCTTTTTATGGATGAAAAGTTTAGAAAAAGAACGCTGCGCAAAATGTTCTAATTTCTGTGTTGTTAAAATCAGGCTGACCAATCAGAGCTCGGTTGCC
>JAJAGP010006552.1:0-20552 GCA_025084515.1 Ancistrus triradiatus | reverse complement strand
TATTTTAGCTAATTCTCCCACTGCTCTATTTTATACTGTGAGTGTTTGTGATGTTGTACTGACATGGTGTGGACCATCCATATAAACACTAAATACAAACACTCTTTCTTACACACACACACCTTGAAAATGGACTCCAGCTGATTTCTGCTGCTGATGTTTGATGATCTCTGCTTGTGGGTTCTGTGAACAAACCAAACACTGAGTGTAACAGGGATTGTGTAGGACCTTCATAGCTGCACAACACACACCAATAACTACAGATCAGTTCTATCACTTTCCCCGTGTAACTGCTTAAGGCTCGTGATGCAGCTTATGAAGTGTGTATAATGACCTGAGTGAGTGTGATCAGGTCAGACACTTTATACTGACCTCAGATCAGCAGTACAGCCTCCATCTCTGAAGGTAAGTGGATTATCCATTGACCAGTCACTCTTCATGGACGCACAGCTGCGAGTGTGAACTCGTGCTTATTAAATCAAACCTGAACTATATACCGGATATTTTAATATCCCTTCTATTTTATTCACATGATCCATCTTTATATAAAATCTATTATTCAGGTTAATGACCCTTTAACAGAACCTTTAGCTGTTCTGTGGGATTTCAACCAAGATGCTTAAATAATAAGGAATTATATGAATATCTGATCTGAAAATGGACAGAAATGCTTTGTGACAAAAGCTTGAGCATGAAATTCCTCTGATTTTACCAAATCAATCAGTGTGTACAGAACTGATACTTCCAATAAATATAGCAGGAAAGGATGTAACCACACAGGATTCTGAATGTCCCACAGCTCATACAGTACCCAGTTCAGTTCCTGAAGATGTACCAGTTATTCTGTGCTCTGGTTTGTAATTAAATAAGAAACGATAACATCTATTAAATTTCACTACATATTTAAGTATGCTTTGCCTACTGAGAAGAAATACACATCAGCAGATTATTAGAGTGTAGGTATTAGGAATCATCTTCCTAGTAATAATAGTAACAACTAGATGGTGAGATTCCTGCAGAAACTCTGTAGTGTATTGTGCCCTCATGCCTCAAGGTCTTACTGGCACTCCAAGAATAAACACTATATTCTTTTATGATCTCAAATGTTCTGCAAACTGTTGTGTCTTGAGCTCAACCTTTCCCCCCCCATTTGTTAACACTGGGGACAAATTCTGATTTTGAGGGACCCCACAGCAGCCACCCATGGGCCGACTGAAAAGCTGTATACAAGCTGTATAAATATCACAGATATTAGATCAGGTAGATAGAAACAATACAAACGATAACACATTACAGAGGATAAAGAACCTCTCTAGATCCCACAATACAGTTCATACCAACCTGTTCCAAAACATCTCCAGCATCGTGGGATCATGCTGAATATTTTTAGCAGTTATTACAATTACATTCATTACATATCTTTGTTTTTCTGAAAGCCCATGGACATTTTTTTGGACCTGTGAGGTTACGTCCCTATCAAAACATGAAAATAGTTTTATAGGTGAGGAATTTCATCTCACACCTTTCCATGACCTTATTAACCACGTCAGCCAACATAACATCTGGATGATGTTTGACCTGAAATCATTCCAAATATTATCCACTCTCTCCATCGTGGAAGAGCTTTAGATACTTTTGGGGAGTTTGAAAGCAACTGAGATGTGGTGTTTGGAAAATATGTGTCTCAATTGCTCAACTGAATATGCATCTGATGTTCTCACCACATATGGAATCACCACTGGTTTGGGCTTAGACAGCAGTTGTTCTCTTCTCTTCCACTGTTTGGGTGCCTTACTTCCCAGATTCATAACCAGATTTACACTGTAAAAAAACTATAAAGAACTGGCAGCAGGGTTGTCAGGAAGTTACTGTATAATTAACAGTACCCTACTGTTGCAGAGATGAACAGGAATATCCTGCTTTTTATTAATACAGAATAGAACGGTCATTTAATACTTTTACAGTGTAATACTGCTAGTAGTAACAATTAATTACCTTTTTAAGGGGCTGCACAACCTTTGATGTCAGGTACATATATTTGTATGTACAGTAAAAACCTATTCTATTCTACATATATCTGTAAACAAGAATGTTTCTGCTTGTTAAACCAACAACTTGTTTACTTAAGTGCCCCATTATAATGAAACGTGAATTAAATTAGAAAACACCGAGTACATCTTGTAAAACATTTATTGATGAGGTCTTTTAAACCATATGCTAATTTGCATCATCTGTTTCAACAAAGGGAACCATTTAGGAACAAAAGCTTACAGCAAATATGTCCAATTTTACCAGAGAGGGCCAGGGTGACTGCAGGGTTTCATTCTCCACAGAGTGCACAAACCTGCAGTCACACAAGACCTCTGCAGAGAAGTCTGGTCACACCTGATGTAGAGTACGTACACTCAGACTTCAACAACTTAAAAGTACTTCCAACCTCCCTTTCATTGCAAAATCAGCATAAATAATTGAACTCAAAGTCTGTTTTCCATTATCAGTCTGGCTGAAACGTTTCAGTGATAATTAAATAAATTAACAAAAATTGCGTACCATTTCAAAAATAGCTAATGAGTCATAAGTGTGTGTCGTGTGTTGGCTGTTGTGTGTATGTGTATGTCATGAGTCTGTATCATGGGTGTGCGTGTGTGTCTGTATCATGTGTCATTTTGTGTCTTGTATTTGTCGTCTGTGTGTCTCGTGAGTCTGTATCGTGTGTGTTGTGTTTGTGTGCCGTATGTATCGTGTGTGTGTGTTGCGTCTGTATGTCAGTGCACCATTTCAAAAAGAGCTAATGGCTGCTGTCTGCAGACAAAGCTAAGTGAGGGAGCAGCAGTCTCATGGAGAGTACCCAGTGGGCTCACTGACTTATATGTAGTCCCATTCCAAGTCCATCAGCTTCTTCAAAAGAGTGGAGACATGGCGACTGACTGTAGTTTTCTTCTTATGAGTGACTTAGGCAGTTTTCTCTGACAGCACTTGCCCCATCCAGCTTTAGTGCCCCTCTCCGGATTTATCCCTACAAAGCTCCTGCAGATTCATAACATGTGTGAGATGGTGTGGAAAAATGCATTAACCAAGAATCAAAACATAAACAGCAAGAAAGAACTAGATCTGCATTTCCTGAAGGAACTACAACAGTGCTTGAAATGTGGCAAGCATAAACAATATGGGTTTGGGGTCTCAATACTTTTCGCCTTGTGGGTTTGTGTATGTGCGTGTGATTTGTGTCCCAATACTTTTGTAAAACTGGTGATCCAGGTGGTTGCTATGGTGTTGCTAGGTGGTAGCCATGGTATCCGAGGTGGTTGCTGTGTGTATTGTGTCTGTGATGCATCGTGTTGTGTCTGTCATGTATATGGGTTGTGTGTCATGAGTCTATCGTGTGTGTGCTGTGTCTGTCCCATGTGTCATTTGTTGTGTCTTCCGTATGCATCTTGTGTTGTCTTTGTTGTGTGTCTGTGTCGCATGTGTATGTTTCGTGTGTCTGTGTCGTGTGTGTATTGTGCATGTGTCGTCTCACAGACATTTGGGCTTTTCAAGCACTACACAATAACTGAAGAAAGAAATACTACAGCAATATTAATGCATACCTAAATGCATCCAAGAAAAGAATGGAATTAAAGTGTTTAAATTCCATTCTGACTTACGGTTTGTAAGCCTTAATGCAGCTAAGCCTACTAGCAAAAGGCCAAAGACTGCAGAGTGGTGTCATATTGTTGTATCAACCTCAGTGAGAAATTCTTACTGGGATGCAAATAAAGTCTGAATGGATGAGATTTTTAGCTTTAGGTTTGTTTTTGCTTAAAAGATCAAGACAGACAGGTGCAGGGTCCAGTGTAACCACATGACATCATACTGTAACAATGACAATGTAGTTTTTTAAATTTTTTTTTGATTAATCTGATTGATAACATCTATATTAAATTTCTGTCCATATATTAAAGCTCACATGCGTCAGTAAAGCCTTCACTGTGAAGTACATGCTCACCAGTGGTCGAGGAGCTGCTGGTAAGGGAAGCTCTCTCCACATCAGCTGTACCGGCAAACGGCTGAACCAGATGGTAGCTTTAGTTCTTCATTCCATACGTGCTCAGCACGCTCTGAAGAGGAGGACTCTGACACGTAGCCTGATCGCTGTGTCCTCATCAGCTAGAGGAAGAGCTGTGTTGTTTAGAAGGTGGAGCACAGGTTTGACATACGACACACTCACACACTCTCCTCCAGACAGAGCATCTGTGATCTCCATCAGGGGACTGAGGGTCTGGTTCATATATTCTAACACATCAAGGTCCTGCCAAGTTGGTACCAGGTGTCTGGTTTTCCTGTCTGCTTTAGGACCTGTGATATGGCCTTCTAATGTTCCAGCACCCACTGAATCATCTGCTGTCATGACCCCCCAACTTCCACTCTTCACTGATGAAGTGGATTGTGAGACTAATGTAATACTCCATTGTGCGACTCGACCACAAGTCTGTAGTAGGTGCATAGTGTTTTATGCTCTGGTGTTCTTTATCCACTTGCTAGTGGACTTTGTCATACAGTCTGGGCATTTCAGTTTGGCTAAAGTGCTTGCAGCTAGGTACCTTGTAATGAGGATCGAGTGTCTTAATCATGTTCTGAAAGCCACTTTTCTCCACTGCCAGAGACGGCACCATGTCCTTACACAGGTACACGCTAATGGCTTTTGTAATATCAATCCACCGATTCTTTTTGTCATACAGAATGCCTTTTGCATCAGTAATTTATATTGTAATTAATCACTCCATTAAACCAAACTGAAGTTTCTTACTGATAGAAAGTGGAAGAAGCAGATAGAAGCAAAATGTCCTTCAGAGCCTTCACCTGCATCAGTTACCCTCCACTGATACACACTCACTCAGAGCAGATTAATTACCCAGAAAAAGAGCTTTCTGAAATGCATTAAAATAAAGTTGCAATCAGATCCACAGAAGTTCACCAAAAAGCAAAGGAAAGTTTCTTACAAGACAGAATCTGCATGGAATTGAGTCCTATATTACTGCCACTGCTGTCCAGCTGATCCTTGTAGGACGATTTTTGTGCTCCAGGTACCCTTAGTCAAAAGCATAATTCTAGAACACAGATCAAGTTCTGACAAAGCATTTTCTGAGAGATACTCCAACAGTAACTTTATCTCATACTGAGATCCACCTTCAAGAATGTCATGCATCATGTCCAAAGAAAAATTATAGCAAACATGAAAGAACTGTGGTCAGATAAGAGATGAATTCTGCTTCAAACCAAACACGGATAACTTCTGTGGATCTGATTGCAACTCATTCCAATGCATTTCAAAAAAGCTCTTTTTCAACACAAAGTTATCTTGTGGTTGTCCTCACTATAAACATTCTGGGCAAGGTTTGAAAGGAAAATGGTGCTGTACGAGTTACTTTTTCAGTATTCTAACAAAATCAATATTAATATTAAAAAATTAATAGTAAACTTGGCTAAGGCTTAAACCTATGTACCAAACTTTTAGTACTAGGGGTATTTTACTTAATAATATATATAAATTGAAATTGCCAGAGTACATTAGTATACAGCACCTAGCAGTTGGTAAAATGCCTAATGTAATTACTGTACATGGCTTAAAAAGTTTGACCTGGTGATGGATTGCTCTCAACAGTCTAAAAACATCACTTGCCGGTGCCAGCGCCTGCGGTGATGAAGCATCTCCTCCTCCAGTAACTGAAAAACCAAAAACAGCAAAGAAAAACTAAACTCAATTTCTGGCTACATTTTATAAAGCTTATAGCTGTTTTGAGATACAGTGGAGGCGGGGACTAGCGCATGTGACGGAAGAGTGAGGGGCGAGGGGGGAACAGTGGTTCTGTGACACAAACAGGAAATCCAAGGAAGAGTAGACCGTCTCATTTCGGTTTGGCCTTCGCCGCGGTTCTACCCAGCCTTCGAAGGACACGCCTTCATAGACCGCGCCCTTCGAAGGATGCAGCCCCTGAAATGGGATTCAGCCCAAGTCTCCATGGGTCCTGCAAAGGTTATGTATATGAGCCAAGTGAAAGGAAACAGGAACCAAATCCTCCAGAACACAGGCTGCAGTTAGCTTAGCACCTATTCTAGCACCCTGACTTCACCAGTAGACTAAGTGTTTTGCTTTTATTTTTCACTTTCAATCCATTATGCTATAAATAAATACTTTAGTATAAAATAAGTTGTGTTAATGATTTTGGCCAACTGTAGATTAATACAAGTGTTAACATGTAATAGGCTCCACTACGAAAGTGTGTATATAGACTATATTAAACTCATCAGTCCATGATACATTTAGCTTATGATGGATTTGTTGGAACACATCTACATCACGAGTCAGAGAGCACATTTATAACAACTCCATTAATGCATATGCTGCCTTATACAGGGGGGATTTTCTGGGGGTCTTTGGATACATTCATTCGATTTACATTATTCCTTATGGAAAGATTTAGCTACGTTTGACTCTCAACACTTTACTGACAGTGGTGAGAGTCAAAAATATAACCAACAACTGCACACTCACTAACTTCTGTAGAAGACCTGTTCATAAGAGCTGGAAATATTTCTGCCTGGTGGAATCCCCCTGTCTCCCTGATTGGAGAGATCACTGTCACCTGAAGGAAGTGACACAGTATCAGTGAGTGATGATGGTGGTGAACAATCTAAAGGAGAAAAGTCTTTAAACAACAACAACAACAAATACATATTTACATGTTTGACATAGCAAGCTTGGCCTGGGGTAACAAGCACGGGACAATCATAACTAAACCTACATTTCCAAACTGTTCTCCCAATAGGATGGTGATCTGTTCTTTGTTTTGACTATTCGTTTGACCACAACAGATTTAATAAACACTGTCACGTACCATCAAGCATAAGTCAGGATTGGCCTCGATAAGCTCAAGAAGGAGGTCTTCCTCCACTGCCGTGTCTGTTTCATCAAAAATGTAAAGTCCAGCTGCATCAGGAATCCCAACTTGTTTTGGACTATAGGATGGTTGAAGCATGACCAGTTGAAATGCACATAAAGTGCACAAGACAAAACAGTAACTTTCATTCAAAATTTTAAAGTTTAAGCTGAACAACCAAGAGAGCAAGGGAAATCCAGGTAAGGGGAATGTGGTGGCCTGGGACCTCTGGCCTTATGGATCAGGGTTCAAATCCCCCCTCTGCAAAAGCTGCCATTGTTGGGTCCATGAGCAAGGCCTTAACCCACAACTGGTTGCATTATAAGATTGTATCAGTTGTAAGCTGTGCTGGATAGGGTGCCTACTATATGACTAATGTAACCTAAGGGAAACTGAAAAGCAACCTTATGAAGTAACAACATTGCACAGTCATTATCAGTGCTTCCCCTGGCATTCTCCATATAAAAATAAACCACACAGGCTTCCAGCAAAACGCATACTGCCATGGTGGGCAGCAACATCAGCAAAACAGTAATAAACAGTATGAACTTTTTAATATTCAAGGTTTATGCCACATAGGTGTAGCGTGATAGCCGTACCCCCCCCTCTCTCTCTCTTATCTTTTTCCCCCAAGCCATAAACTTTACAACATCTTGGAATGCAAGAAGGCCCTACATCTGGACAGGATCTTAACCCCCACCTTTGACGCCAACGGTTGACTCTTTCTGAAACCAACGGAATTGGACGTCTGTTCAAACAGACCTGTAACCTCATACATCTCGGCGACAATAAACTGGAGTCCATGTGTAAATTTAAAAGGGGGACTCATCCTTCAAGACCACTGATTGTGGCAGAAGATAAACGCTAAACAGAACACAAACAAAAGGTAAAGATAAACGGTTTCCTGACCCCCCACAACGTTGAACCTTTCATCACAGCTCTCTTGCAAACCTTATCACCCAGGAAAGGCCCAGAAAGACACCCCTGGAGATTTATGACACAAAGAACTCAGCGCTTTTGTTCTAAAGAGACAAACTTTAATAATTGTACTAAACTCCTGATGGGAACAGTTTATCTTCATCGAAAACCTTTTAATTACCATAACAAATATATTTGGATCCTGAGAAGTCCAAACATGCCTATATACATTTAAATGATTCATACAAAGAGTGGATCAAGGATATTCTTTTATATCCACACACCATTATAGATTATACATATGTATGTTACTGAATTTATGTATCTTCATATCTACTTGATTAATGTTTTAGTATAATTATCTTTTTTTGTTTTGATATTTAGTGATCCCGTTTAGTATGATATATAGAAATAACAGCTTTTGCCTATGTGTTTTGATCGATCAGGTTTTAATAATTTGTGCAACAAACATGAAGTTATTTACAATGTACCGTTTCCTACAGCTTGTATTAATCATAGTATTGTTTAGTTAAAAGTATAGTAAATGCCTGTGCTGTAGTTAGAATGCTTTAACGATGTTCTAGGTTATCAATTCAAGGTGCTTTTGATCATCTGAACCTTACAACGAAGTCTGCATCTAAACTTGTAACTTTGAGGATTTTTGGTTATTGTGTGATACTTTTCAATCTCTTTTAGATACGTAGGAATATTATTTAAACCAAGTTAGACGTCTGTGGTTTATGGTGAAATAAGGCAACGGCGATAGGAGAGCTTTACTGAGGAGTCAGCTTCTCATTGGCTAAGTAAGGGCAACTCCTTATGTCCCGCCTCCAGCTGCCCCCCGAGCTGAAACATTCAAAAGGCAACGCGGGACGACCACGTGGTAAGATAGCTTCAAGTTTTGTGTTTCAAGTCTTGTGTCTTTATGTTCTTTAAGTCTATCTTTTGTCTTTTTTAATTTTTCCTTTTTGTAACTTTTTTGATTATTCATTTTACTCAAGTTTTCGCATTTTACTTTAAAGTTTCCTGTATACAGCAGTCTTAAGTAGTTCGGTATCGCTGAACTAGAAGATAGTTAAAAGACCAACCAGACTCTAAGCTCGACCATTTTTTGTACCATACAAGTTTTTCAAGTTTTGTTGAAGCTCGTGGTGCTAGAACGTGCTCGACTCCACCTTTATCTGTGGCCAAGATAGAATCCGAGTCACACGCCCGCAAGTCGAGGTCAAGGAACCTGATCACCAACAGCTGGGAAAAAGTCAAACTGGAGCGAGGCCCTCAACCCATCTGTGGTCCCACGGACCGAAGACACGGACCGAAGACACGGACCGAAGACACGGACCGAAGACATGGACCGGAGGCCTATAGCCAAGATCTTACAGTCCACCAAACAGGAGCATCAGAATCTGAAGATTTTTACCGCTTCAGTTCCATGTGTGACGTCGGACAAAAGGCAGAGGCCCGGTTCCGTTCCATCTTCTTCGCGTGAGCCTCCACAAAGCAATTGGCAAGTACCACTGTTGTGGCTGTTCTGGGTCCCTGATTTTTCGTACTTTGCGTCGTGAAGCTAAAACCACGCTTCAACATAGACTTATTCATGCCTAAATAATTTTTAACACACTATCCACATTCAATGTAATTAAGGTTACCAGTAGCATTGCAACGTTAGTAATTATTGCGCGACCGATAAGTTACATAGAGTCATCTTGGTTTCCGATTTTATTACTGTAAGGTGTACGCTTGCCATTATTCCCTGTTCTCCATACTGTGATATATACATGTTCATCGTCATTTATGATTTTAACTATGTGATACACTCGTTATTCCTTAGATAATTGTTGGTATTTGCCTTGTTTTGTAGTTAATAAAACTTGTTTATAAACATTTTGAATTTGCCGCCTGGTTTGAGAGCTCATTCATTTCCGAAGATCGAGAAAACTACTTGGAATTCACTATTCAGACTAGACTGATCAAGTTTGTTGTTTCTTTTTCTGGGTTTCCAGATCGGCCAGTGAATTATTTATCATTAATCGATTTGGTGGTGCCTCGTATTTCTTAATTAATTAAATATAATTTAATTAATAAAGTTTAATTAAAAAATTAATCCAATTTTAAAGTGTAGTCTTAGTTTGCTACATTATTTGGTGCTCCCTTGTGTGAGGAAGTGAAATCGGGCCTTATGAATGAATGATTAACTCTTATTCTATGCAGTAATTTTCAAAAACCACGTGGGCATAGCGTTCTGTATTCAGAGAGTCTTTACACAGTACAGAGGTGCGAACAGGTTATATGAGCGTCTGCAGGTTTTAATTGTTGGAAGTTGGTCATAAAGTTGAATAGCTGCTGTTGTGTTTGGTTTGTGTAAAGAAAGGAAAACGCCGCCGACCGTATTGCAATCTAAGCTGCTTATTGTGTCTTTGGTGTGCGTGTTTTGTATGCGCCGCTGGAAGGTGCGTTGTATATCAAAGGTACCATGGTTAAGAATTGCGTTACTAAATAAGTCATAAATATGGATGCATGCATAGCGTATCCGAACGCTCATATTTTTTTTTATTTAAATTGAGGCCTATAAGCGTAAGAAACCGATCTTTCTGCGAGATTCCAGGGTCGTGTATATGCGCACCGAATTTTTTTTATTCTACTCCGAGTCTCGAGGGAATAACAATAAAATTCGGCCTCCCCGTGCTCAAATAAAAAGTAGCGTAGCTAACTACTTTGTCGGCGTCACGTGTGATAGGGGAGTCTTTAAAATCGTAACACGCCGCTGATACGGCTGTGCTTATAAACGCAGCATAAAGGTAAGCTGTGTGAACACTGCCAATAGGGGCCCAAAAATACCGAAGAAACTGAAATAGCGGGAGCTTAAGTTGCATGAAGCTGATCTCAGCTTGGGTTGGAAAACGTGTGTGTAGGAAGAATCAGTTTTAAATAGAAAGGCCACGGCTGTGTACCGTGTTCTGTGATCCAATAAAAAACTCGCCCTGAGCGAAAATACTCCAGCCCCAGTCTGGATAGAAAGTGGGTGAACCCATTCAAAGAATCAAAACGTCCTTCAAAGGACGGTGCTTAATGACGTCACGATTGATGTGCATCTCGTGACACCCCTGTTGATTGCAAAACTTTATTCATCTGGTGGCCAGACAAGGAACGCCACCCTTTGAGGAATAATATAGGTTATTGACGCCCCTTTTGTTGTGTCGATGTTACCCTCCTGTGGTCAGATACTGGACACCACCCTGTGAAGGATTAATATAGGCTATGACCCCTAGTGGCCAAATCTTGAGTGAACAACTCCAGGAATAATAACCTTGTGTTGCTGTGAAACACTGCAGCCTTAAGAAACTTATGCGTCTATACTGTTGAACTTACTGAAGCTCATAAAGTAAAAATTGTGATAACTTATCACTTAACTAATAGTGACCCTATATGGGTTTCATTACTTTAATATTGACTATCAGTGGTCCTTTGTAATCACTATAACTTTTAAAGAAACCTTATTGTAACACGGTCACTGATTATCACTATCAATTGAGTCCACAAATTCATCGAATTGAGCCTTTAATTTTAAAAGCCTTTAGCTGCCCTAAATTTAATAGTTTACTGTTTGTTTGTTATTCGCTCATAAAAATAAAATAAAATGAATAAATTATTTGATTAATTTTAATTGATTGAAAAAAAAAAATTTTATTATTAATTTTTTTTGTGGCGAATAAACAAATAAAATTTAAAGCTTGCTCGAATACAGTAAAACACTCTAACCTTGCGTGCCGTTGTACCTATCGACTTGCAAACCCAATCGTCGTAAATTACACCCTGAACAACAAAAAATGGCCGCTGAGCCACGATCAAATCCCCTCTGTGTTGAAAACACTAATGAGGATGTTGAGTCGGCATTTACTAGAGATTACTCGATCACTAGTGCCCGACTATCTAAAAAACCGCCCAAGAAAGTGACCCAGCTGAACTCGAGTCACTAAGGGAGGCCTGTCCTAACCGAATATCTAAGAACCGATTTTTAGAAGCAAGGCGGCATCTCAACTAGTTATGAAACTGGTTGCCTTACAGATAAACTGAGTTCAAGAATCGCTCTGCGGAACTGGAGCAGGCCACCGCAAAGGCGCCATGGCCCTTGAACAAACGCGATGCAAACCAGTGTAATAAAATGAAAGAGTTAGAAGGCACTGTGTCAAAATTACAGGACAGGAAAGAAAATTCCCTGAATGTCCCAAGTGGACCATTGTATGCTCCCGAACACGTCCTGACCAATCAACAGGTGTACAGAACGTTCCCTGTTATGACCAGGAGCGGGATTATACTCCCAGAGTTGCTCCTGGATCCTATTTCTCCCACTAGAGCCAGGACAGAGTCTCCTGGACCGTGCCCAAATAACTCCCCCACGAGGGCAAGACCCCTCCTTCCGCTCTATACTCAGGGCCCAACTGACAGGGGATCTCGATAAAATGCCCGCAATATAATTCGATTCGAGCCCACACTGGTGGGCGCTCATGATGTCAGTGCATATGTGAATGACATCGAATTCTACCTTGCGAAAATTTCCCCAAGCGACGGTAGACGGAGGGGATTTATTTAATCCGAGTAACCTCAAACCGAGAAGTTAGTAGTTTCATCACGCGCCAGCCGGACCATATCCGGGGAAACTACTACCTGTTGTGTAACGCATTGGAGGAGGAGTTCTCCAATCCTCTCACACAGACAGGACTGGCCGCAGCTCTATCAGTCAAACAGGGTAGGCAGGAGTCCCCACAGGTCTATTATCATCGTTTATCATCTAGCCTATTTTGGCTTCAGCAATCAACCTGGCATGGAGGAGGATTTGAACTTCAAATCATTGTTTGTCCAAAACCTCCATCCTACTACCAGTTACTATCTAGGCGTCTCAGCTTGCTCATGCACGTTAAACAGTAGAGAATTGCGCGACTTAGCAATAAAGGGATTTGTTAAATTTCAGCAAACTGCACATAAGCAGGTAGACCCTCCTTGCGTGCTAAGTATTGATACCACCTTTTTACCTTTAAAACAGAAAGGAACCCGTCCAGCACAGGACTCCAATCAAGCCCAGGGCTTAAACAAGGGACCAGGAATCTCTCGGTCCCCACAAAACCATAGGCGTCACAGGTATCCCAAACAACAGTGGTCAGAGCGTAATCAAGACTGTGCGAATTCGGACACCGGTCAACATTTCCTAAGGTATCGCCACAATCGGTCTCCTCCCGATCAAAGCAAAGTTGGACATGCCTCTTGGTCTAATCGTCCCTGGGGTAACCCAAGACGACCTTTTATTCCTCAGTACACCACTGAGAACAGGGTTAGAACCAACCCGAGCCAAGAAAAAGGCTACAGCAAAAAGAGTAGGGCAGAAAACAAACCTAAAATGGTCAAAATCAGTCAGGAAGACTTAGCAACCCTTAAAAGAATAGTAGATAAGCTGTGTCAAATTGATAGCCAGGAAGCAGATCTGTCCTCTCTCACCTCTGCTCCCCCTAAATTACCTGTCCAGCCTTTGTTGAGCCATGTTGAGACAGAGGAGGAGTGCTCCTCCTGGTCTGATGGGAATAAACCTGCAGTACCAGGTCCCCTACAGAACCCTGTCATACAGGTGGAAATACCTGATCAGCCACCACAGGGGGGTGATAAACTAATTCCCCCTAGTGCTGTGTTAGTAGTCCAGTCAGACCCCAAAGGAAACAATTTTCAGGAGGATGGGCCAGCCAAATCGTCTGACTTTCCGTCAGAGCCCTCGTGGCCCCCGGGTAAGCCACTGGAACAACGAGATGCCTTCATGTGTTCTCTGACCATACCTGAAACAGCCTCGGCATCAACAAAAATCGATTCAGGGGGGTCAATGACAGCACCGCTTGAACTAAATAAGAAACCGAACCCTGAACTTGAACCTCAAATTGAGTTAGTACCAAACGAAACTGACACCCTACAAAGTGATCAAAAGCGCGAGAAACACAGGGTGACCCTTATCAAGGATCGCAACTCACTCACTCAAAATTCCTTAGATTTTGGACTAACCACACGCCCCGCTTATGTGCGTTCGCACAAAATTCCGTACAAAATTCCGTTAGCATCGTATGAGCCAGTGCAGGAACTCATTGACAATCGTTCGGAAAAAGGTTTGAAAGAGGGCATCACCCGACCCTGTAATAGCACCTGCCCCGCTCCAATCTGGCCCGTGATAAAGCCTAATGACGCGTGGCAATTAATGATTGACTACCTTTACCCTAGTGAGGGGTGCCCCAAACAACCTCCATTGCGAGGGGACCCCCTCCTCATAAAGTTTGGATTACAATTCTATCCATTACCAACACGTGCTTATTACTGGTCGGTTATTGCTCATACCTTTTTGACGGTTGCTTTGGCAATTAGTATTGGTATATATCATAACCTGCAGAGCTACATACCTGTACCGCACCCGAGTGTTGCAGGGCAAGACAAGTGCCTACTCAGACAGATACCAATAACGTTCAAGAAGCCCTAAAAAGGGTTTTCAACAATCTCTCTAGAAGTAAAAAAAATAATAATAATAACCTTCTATGTGATGCTATGCCCCACTCACCTAAATCAAATTTAGGTGCCACGTTCACATTACATTCTTTCTCGAATCATCAGGGGGGACCCAGATTAAGACATAAAAGTGGTATTTCGTGCTGTCACCTGTCATTCCAGCTATCATCGCCTGAAGATGGACGAAGTCTGCTGTAGCACAAACTTCATTCACAGAGGGGAATGTAGCGTGATCGCTGTATCTCCCTCTCTTTACCTTCTTCCCCAAGTCATAAACTTTACAACATCTTGGAATGCAAGAAGGCCCTACATCTGGACAGGATCTTAACCCCCACCGTTTGACTCCAACGGTTGACTCTTTCTGAAACCAACGGAATGGGACGTCTGTTCAAACAGACCTGTAACCTCATACATCTCGGCGACAATATAAACTGGAGTCCATGTATAAATTTAAAAGGGGGAACACCTTTCATCTTTTCAAGACCACTGATTGTGGCAGAAAGATAAACACTAAACAGAACACAAACAAAAGGTGTAAGATAAACGGTTTCCTGATTGACCCCCCCACAACATTGAACCTTCATCACAGCTCTCTTGCAAACCTTATCACCCAGGAAAAGGCCCCCAGAAAGACACCCCTGGAGATTTTATGACACAAAGAACTCAGCTTTTGTTCTAAAAGAGACAAACTTTAATAATTGTACTAAACTTCCTGATGGGAACAGTTTATCTTTCATCGAAAACCTTTTAATTACATAACCAATAATATTTGGATCCTGAGAAGTCCAAACATGCTATATACATTTAAATGATTCATACAAAGAGTGGATCAAGGATATTCTTTTATATCCACACACCATTATAGAGTTATACATATGTATGTTACTGAATTTATGTATCTTCATATCTACTTGATTGATGTTTTAGTATAATTATCTTGTTGTTTTGATATTTAGTGGTCCCGTTTAGTATGATATATAGAAATAACAGCTTTTGCCTATGTGTTTTTGATCGATCGGGTTTTAATAATTTGTGCAACAAACATGAAGTTATTTTACAATGTACCGTTTCCTACAGCTTGTATTAATCATAGTATGTTTAGTTAAAAGTATAGTAAATGCCTGCGCTGTAGTTAGAATGCTTTAACGATGTTCTAAGTTATCAATTCAAGGTGCTTTTGATCATCTGAACCTTACAATGAAGTCTGCATCTAAACTTGTAAACTTTGAGGATTTTTGGTTTTTGTGTGATACTTTTCAATCTCTTTTAGATACGTAGGAATATTATTTAATCCAAGTTAGACGTCTGTGGCTTATGGTGAAATAAGGCAACCGCGATAGGAGAGCTTTACTGAGGAGTCAGCTTCTCATTGGCTAAGTAAGGGCAACTCCTTATGTCCCGCCTCCAGCCGCCCCCCGAGCTGAAACATTCAAAAGGCAATGCGGGACGACCACGTAGTAAGCTAGCTTCAAGTCTTGTGTCTTTATGTTCTTTAAGTCTTTCTTTGTCTTTTATAGTTTTTCCTTTTTGTAACGTTTTTTATTATTCATTTTACTCAAGTTTTTGCGTTTTACTTTAAAGTTTCCTGTATACAGCAGTCTTAAGTAGTTCGGTATCGCTGAACTAGAAGATAGTTAAAAGACCAACCAGACTCTAAGATCGACCATTTTTTGTACCATACAAGTTTTTCAAGTTTTGTTGAAGCTTGTGGTGCTAGAACTTGCTCGACTCCACCTTTATTTGTGGCCAAGATAGAATCCGAGTCGTACGCCCGCAAGTCGAGGTCAAGGAACCTGATCACCAACAGCTGGGAAAAAGCCAAACCGGAGCGAGGCCCTCAACCTATCTGTGGTCCCACGGACCGAAGACACTGACCGGAGGCCTATAGCCAAGATCTTACAGTCCTCCAAACAGTAGCATCAGAATCTGAAGATTTTTACCGCTTCAGTTCCATGTGTGACGTCGGACGACAGGCAGAGGCCCGGTTCCGTTCCATCTCCTTCGCGTGAGCCTCCACAAAGCAATCGGCAAGTACCACTGTTGTGGCTGTTCTGGGTCCCTGATTTATCGTACTGTGCGTTTTTAAGCTAAAACCACGCTTCAACATAGACTTATTCACGCCTAAGTAATTTTTACCACACTATCCACATTCAACGTCATTAAGGTTACCAGTAACATCGCAACGTTAGTAATTATTGCGCGACCGATAAGTTACATAGAGTCATCTCGGTTTCCGATTTTATTACTGTAATGTGTACGCTTGCCATTGTTCCCTGTTCTCCATACTGTGATATATACATGTTCATCGTCATTTTATGATTTTAACTCTGTGATACACTTGTTATTACATTAGATAATCTGTTGGTATTGCCTTGTTTGTAGTTAATAAACTTGTTTATAAACCTTTTGAATTTGCCGCCTGGTTTGAGAGCTCATTCATTCAAAGTTAGAGAAAACTACTTGGAATTCACTATTCAGAACTAGACTGATCAAGGTTGTTGTTTCTTTTTCCTGGTTTCCAGATCGGCCAGTGAATTATTTATATTTATCATTAATCAATTTGGTGGTGCCTCGTATTTCTTAATTAATTATATATAATTTAATTAATAAAGTTTAATTAAAAATTAATCCAATTAAAGTGTAGTCTTAGTTTGCTACACAGGCCTTGTTACTGTCGTGGTTTTTTGACAGAATGCATGCTGATCACTTAATCAAAAATCACACTCAAGCTTTTAGAACACTTTCTGCCCAGGCGCCCCACCCGTATTCCTCCATTGTCTCCCCCCTCGGGTCATCCTGACCTGGCAAGTGAACTTTATCCCAGTTTTTAGTTTCAGCATCAAATCTCTAATTCTATATATAAATTGTATTTAATTCTTACATAATTATATTAAATCCAGATCATGATTTATCTCTGTGACCATGTAATTGCTTTAAACTAACACTTTAACATCAAAAATAGTTATCATATGCACTTACAGAATAAAAGGATCACTTGGAATAAATCTGCTTATTAATCAAATTACAAATAATTGAGTAATTATACACATGAACATGTGAAATAACCCAAGTTACTGGAGTGTACAGCAAATCTCTGTATAAAAAAGTCTTACGCACACACACATACCCACAGTTTGCAAAACTGGTGAACACTTCCAAGGCCAAACAACACTTTGTACTTTCTCAGTTAGGCTGAGACGCACCTGCAAATCATGTCTTAAAGAGACTTATTCTGAACGAGTGACATCACCACAATTAGAAATGCAAATATATCAGATGTAAATAATTGTGTGGCCTCCGCAGCCACAAAGGCACATGTGTCTAACAAATCCTCAACATTACAAAAGATGCCTACTCACCTTCGCTGATAAGTCTAAGTAAGTGAAAATCTGATATAATAATCAGATGTACTTCTAGGTACTTTGTATTTCACCTTCAGCAACATTGCATCGTGTTACAGAACCTGCAAAACAGTGGAGAAAACTAACGTTATAGATGTAAGTGTTAGGGTTTTGCCCTGGGTCCCTTACTCTGTTCGCCCGGTTTTTGATTTTCCGACACTCCCTTAGTTCCGCTTTTGTTTTCATTCGGCGAGTACGGCGTGCTTGTGTGTGTGTGCTTGCTTCCACAGATCGATTGGCTCCCGTCTCCACTCCCTCTCATCCTCCACATCTGATCCACATCTACAATCACCTACCGTCTCTACAAATACGCCGATCGATCTGCAATTCATCGCCAGATTGAACTCCGTTTTACCCGGTACTGGCTCCGTTGTTACTATCGCTATCGCTATCGCTATCGCTATCGCTATCGCTATCGCTATCGCTATCGCTATCGCTATCGCTATAGCGTTAGCGTTAGCGTTAGCGTTAGCGTTAGCGTTAGCTCTAGCTCTAGCTCTAGCTTGACTCTGCATAGTTGTGCGTTACTCTCCTCTAGTCGTGTCAAACGTTTACCATATTCTGGTTTCTGACTAGTACTACTCAGTGCTTATGTGCGTTTGTTTTGGCTATCACGCCAGCTTTATTTTTCCCGGTACGCTAGCCAGTCTGCTTGTTTTTCCAGCTCCGGTTCTCTGCTGCCATCGGTTCGCGTCCTGGGTGCACCCCCCCCGCTGCCGTGGCTGGCAGACTCATGGAAGCAAGCACCACCCTGCTGCCGTATCTCTGCCTTGGTTTTCCGTTGCTGCACGTTCGTCGCCAGCTTCCTGGGCTTGACAAGCGCACACCTTTTCACTTACACTCTCATTTGGTTATTTAATAAAACTTATTGTTATTGCACGTCGTTGTCCCGGCTTGTCTGTTGGCCAGCACTTTGGGTTCCTCAGTAAATTCTCTGTGGGACTGTAGGCCCCACATAACAGTAAGGGGTTATTATCTAAATCTCAATGTGACCTGAAAATGACAGCAGAAAGGTTTTTCAATTCTACTGCTAGACCCAGTGCTGGATCCAGCCTTGAACACTAGCATTTGACCTTACCCCTGTTCCAAGCCATCTTTTTAGTGCCAGTATGCCAGTGGGTAAAAAATAAAAATGAACAAACAGCCAAATATCTGGGTTGCAACAAGCAGCTAAATAGTTTGAATACAAAATCCTTACTGACTGCACACTCAGGTGGTTTTGCTCTTTTCTCTTCAACGACTTGGTCAGAGCTAAAATAATCTGCGTTGGACACCAGTGAGCTGCTCCACTTACCACCCTGATCTGCCTAAAGCATTAAGGTAGCTGTGCCAATTAATCTACTCTTAGCTCAACGAGAAACCTGACCAGTGCTAATTTAGCTTAAATCAACAAGCCACTAACACTGGATCTGCAGGGAGCGAAACCATTTCCATTCTGGCATCTAAGTTACAATGAAACCCGCCATTCTTGGTGAAGCTGAATATCTGACGCTGACTGATGCTGCGTCACCGATAGCTAATTACCTAGTTCATGTTAGCATGCTAAGCTAAATAAGCTAGTGTCTATCAGCTTCACTGACAAATAAATCACTCCACTCCCCACTTAACGTTTACACAATTTTATATAACAATTTATATTTATTTCTTACCTTATAAAGTAGTAGACAAACCACAGGTGAAATAAAACCACAGGTGACATCCTAATAATCAAATCCAATCTAAACTCTGGAATATAGCATTGGTAAATTGGGTGAAACACAGTAGGTTATTCTGCCTGTAACTTTCTGAGGTGAGGAGAGAAAAACACTGACATGGACAATCTGAATGGAGATAAAATCATAGAACATCTCCTGTAAAAGTGGAGATTATCCCAGGAAGCCTTTTAAATTAAGTAGTGCCCAGATAGGACTTTAGACTTTATACTTCTAAGTAAGAGAAAGTCAAAACACTTTGAAATAAGGATTGACACAGACCTAGCATCTACTAAAAAGCTTCTAGCAAAATTGAGATGATTTAATGTTAACTCTCATAAACTAGACTAAACTTTCTTAGATTATTTCTATAGTTTGTTTCTGTGGAAATGTGATTTGAAAGTGTTTAAAATATATAATATTTTCTGTATTGTAAAATTCTCCATGTATATGTTTGTGAATGTAGGAAATACTTCTAAATATGTTTATTAAATGATAATGGTTCTGTTTATGTAGAGGATGTTGGTGAAGGAATGTGGTTTTGATAAAAAGAAGTATTTGTAAAGCAGTTTTCGGTGTTTGAATCTCATGTCGTCACGAAAACGTGACATTTAATGCTTAGATTACCCACATATTTGTTATTTTATTAATTAATGATTTACGGAAACAGCTGAAGAGATTAAAACTAAAGAGGTGCATTTCCTGAAGAAAATGCGAGTGTGGTTGCCACTCTGCAATGGCTAACCCTTAGTGTACATCATGGGCCCAAAGGTCATCACGTCACCTCAGATTGCATCCGGGACCAAGCCTGCTGAATATCATGGCCATAGATCGAAAACTGACTGAGATACAGTCATTGGCCCACCCAGGGTCCACAGGGCCCAATGGGCATCACATGTCACCTCAGATTGCACCCGGGACCAAGCTTGCCGAATTTTGTGGCCGTAGGTCTAAAACTGACTGAGTTACAGTCATTGGCCCACCCAGGGGCCCCAGTGCCCACCCGGGGTCCATAGGGGCCCCATGGGCATCACATGTCACCTCAGATTGCACCCGGGACCAAGCTTGCCGAATTTTGTGGCCGTAGGTCT
>JAJAGP010006551.1:0-20556 GCA_025084515.1 Ancistrus triradiatus | reverse complement strand
ATAATTGTTTGTTGCAACAAGCTGCATATTTCATTAAAGGTTTAATGAACTATTATCTTAATTGTCTTTATTTTTAGTTAGCTAATGTTTAGGTGTATGTTTTATATTCAATTAGCGTATGATCCGATTAGTCGACTAATCGAAAATAATAATCGGTGATTAGTCGACTATAAAAATAATCGTTTGTGGCAGCCCTACTTGGGAATTACATAAGGTAACACCAGTTAAGGAGAGTGGGAATCTGTGGTAACTAATTCGACTACAGTGATCACAAGCCGTTTAGGGAGGTTCCCTGATCCTGGGACGCAATTTGGAAATAGACTCATGTCATTTTCGGAGCGATGGGGATGGTTTTCTGAATAGAGGACCTGAAATAAGACTCATACCGCTTATGGTGGTGGAGGACAGTTGCGGGGATCCAATTAACTTAGATGGTTAAGTACCATTTAGAGCCGCGACCTGGGTGCTAGTGCTCCTGTGTATGCGCTTGAATCCAGTCAGTTAGGGCTGGAAGGTTTGATGGACGCTGGGTATCAGCTAAGCCATCCCATAGTTTTTTGTTTTCATGGAAGTGAAAAAGCGCATTTAGTCTAAGAGAGTGGGGGTTCCAGTATGTGCCCACCCTATTGTTTACGGTGAATGTCTTGTTTAATATGTAAATCTGTATGTGTTTAGTGTGTCTTCTGTGCGTCTAGTGTACATCGAGCGAATGAGATTTAAATTGTAAGCAGAAATATTAGTAAGTCATGTTACTCAATATGAGGTATCGTTTAATTTGGGTATGGCTGAATGGGTGTGAAAATGAGTTTTATTCTTTAAGGTAATTAATTTATGTATATATGAAAGGTAGAAGAAAATAAGAAATTTCTGCTGGAACATATGATTATATTTTGTATGAGGCCATGCTAATGTTACATCTTTTTTTGTTGTTACAGGTTGATTTAAATATTCCTCTAGACTGGAGGAAATAACTTCTACATTTTTTTCCTATCTCTAGTAGATCCAGAACTCCATGGATCACTGTTAATTCTTTAAAGGCTTGGGATTGGACTTAGTTATTAGGAGATAATCTAAACTTGTAAAGTTGCTTTGAGACAATGCTCCATTGTAAAAAGTGCTATATAAATAAATCTGACTTAACTTGATGATACTGATGATAAATGTGAATGCGCAAAATTAATTTAACAGATAGTATGTGAATAACGAAATTAGAAATGGGGGCCCCCAGTGTAGGACATTGTTGCTTGTTTTCTTTTCTTGTTTTTGCTTTGAAGCTATTTTATCTAATAGGTAATTGAGGAGCAACAGAAATTGAAGTAATCATCAACTGCTGGACACAGTGGATCCACACTGATCATCAGTAATATGTGATGTGTTGCTTGCATTACATTAATTACAACTTCTCTCTTTACATTTGTGGAATTTTGTACAAGAGTTAGTCCTTGACAGTTAAGTCAAAGTTTAATGTAAAGGTGATGAAGCATAAATCTAGCCATAAGTTGAGCCATTTAGGACAACATACATTTTTATTTTATTATTTGACCGGGACAGTGCTGATTATTCAACAGATAAATGACTGTAAATGAGTCAGAGTTAGCCACAAAGGCTATTTTTTATATGTAGTTCCGAACCAGTTTTTAAATGGCAACCTAAACAATAAATCAGCTAATCATCAATGTTAAATATCATCAATAAATATACACAAAACCAAAAACATAGAGTAGCAGGAATGATCAATGAAGAATGAATAGACTATTAGGTACACTTTGATTATCAATAAGCCACAAGTTTAGGCAGACCGTTAAAAGAATGCTAAGTACTATTTTCTCAGATCTAGATTAGTAATGAACTAGAAAGTGCAGTTCCTGCAGAAATTGCGAGTGTGTTGCGCCAGTGCATGCCCCTGCGACATGCATCAGGGTATGTAGGTCAATCAATGACCTTCCATAGGCCCCAGTGACCTGTCATGGACCTCGAGGACAGCAAAAGCATGACATGTCACCTCAGATTGCACCCGGTATCAAGGCTGCCGAATTTCGTTGCTGTACATTGAAAATCAACTGAGTTATGGTCAATGACCTGCCAGGGGCCCCAGTGCCGATCTTGGACCCTCAGGGGCCCTAGGGGCATGACATTTTACCTCAGATTGCACTCGGGACCAAGCCTGCCGAATTTAGTGGCCATAGGTCGAAAACCATCTGAGTTGTGATCACTGACTTGCCGGGGGCCACAGTGCCCAGCCGTGGCCCTTAGGGGCCCCATGGGCATCACATGTCACCTCAGATTGCACCTGGGATCAAGCCTGCCGAATTTCATGGCCATAGGTGGAAAACCGACTGAGTCACGGTCAATGACCCGACAGCTGCCCTGCTGCCCAGCCAGGGCCGTCAGGGGATCCATGGGCATGACATGTCACCTCAGATTGCACCCGGGTCTAAGCCAGCCGAATTTCGTGGCCGTAGGTCAAAAAACTGACTGAGTTACAGTCATTGGCCTGCCAGGGGACCCAGTGCCCAGCGGGGGCCCAGAGGGGCTCCATGGGCATCACATGTCACCTCAGATTGCACCCGGGACCAAGCCTGCTGTATTTTGTGGCTGTAGGGCGAAAACTGTCCTGCCAGGTACTTCTGTGAACTCTGTGGTACTATGCAAACAATGAACCTAATAGGTCTCAGAAGAGCTGATCCAAGCCATTCTGTGAGAATGACAGCTGCTCTGTGTGTGGGCGTGGACTGCATGTGCGTGTGTGTGTGAGACAGGGAGAGAGACAATGACAGTTACAGTTCAAATCCACACAGCCAAATGTTTCATGTAAAATCTCTGTGTCATGTAAAATCTCTGATGGCCGTTCATGGACTGTGGTAGTCTAGCGGTTAAGGTACAGGACTGTGGATCAGAAGGTCCAGGATTCAAATACCACCTCTGCCAAGCTGCCACTGTTGGGTCCTTGAGCAAGGCCCTTAACCCATGATTGCTTGGGTTGTAAGACTGTATCAATTGTAAGTCACTCTGGATAAGGGCGACTTACATTTCTAAATGCTGTGAATGTAGAAATGTAGGGTAAAATTTAGACCATTTGTAATTGAATGTTGGATAAAGAAGGGAAAAAGAAGGAGGCTAATGGTGCTGCTGTAAAATAGAATCATGACAGTGCAGATGAAAATTATTATTATTTTATCATGGAGAATTCCCTGGGTGTAACTAAATTTAATGTCAACACAGAGGCCCCCAGGCTGAGGCCTTAGTAGAAAAACCATTAAGAGTTATAGATCATTTTAACAAATCTGACTTAATCATTACCAGTGATTATAAAATTATTTAATAGAACTGAATAACAATTTCTGTGGCCATTGGAGCCATGTGTTCATAAGTTAGTGAAAAATGTATTTGACATTGGATCTGTTTCTAAATGAAATTGATAATTCTAATCTCTGCCTGAGGACTCCCTATCTGCTATTACATTTTTGAAGGCTAAAAAGTTATTTTCCTCACGCAGAAATTTGGTACTTTTTGTAAATGCACTGCTGAAGTCTGTGACGTGGTCGTTACTTGATGTTTTGTTTGAATTTTTCTGTTGATTGTAACAATAGCACTTGTTTAAAGACACAGGTTGTGTACGTGCAAGAACGGTGAAAGATTACAGTACTAATATCTATACTGCTCAGTAATAACGCCATGTCTGACTCTTCCCTCCTGTGCGAGTGCATCTGCTGAATGGCCGGTGAGAGGGCGGGTTAGAGAGGGTAAGATCCCACCATGAAATCGGGACAACCTAAGGCAGGCACAGCCATAGTACTGGCTTCAGCTCCAGCCCCACCAAACCCGGGCCACTTAATGTCGATGTTCATATTTCACGTTTCATTTTAACTTGACTTTAGTTTCGCTCTTAGATTTATCATCTACACCGCCCAAGGAGGTTGGGTCCCTTTTTGAGTCTTGGTCCTCCCAAGGTTTCTTCCTAGAACTAGGGAGTTTTTCCTTGCCACTGTCGCCCTAGGCTTGCTCAATTTGGGATTGGACGTAGTTATTAGGAGATAATCTAAACTTGTAAAGTTGCTTTGAGACAATGCTCCATTGTAAAAAGCGCTATATAAATAAATCTGACTTGACTTGACTTGACTGACCTGACACACAACATGGAACAATGCTGGAACATTGCTGAGAGCAGTCAAAGGAAATCTTTTGGATGGAGAACTGGAGAGAGCTGATGTTTACAAAAAGTCTTATTATCGAGCAGTACTCAAAAACATTGGGATCAAGCAAATCTTTGGAGGGACATTGGTTCATGATCTATCCAGACTAACGTTATGCATTTGGCATTGTGCAAGATTTGGTGAATATTTGGTCCATATGAGAGAGTATTAAGGTAGAGTGACTAAATACTTAGGCAAAGTGACCTGACTGATGTGAACATTTTTTTAGACTGAAATCATATAAAATAGAGTGAAATGAAAAAAATACAAATTGGTATCACTCAGCTTCTAGTATACTAAAACAATATTCTTTTGTACTTACTAAAAGATTTAATTATAATAATCTTGAAAGAGAACAACATTTCCCTTGTATGAACTACAAAAAGAAATTAATACTATGTTAGGCGTGATAACAGTAGAGATTGTGTAACGCGGGTGGCGAGGAACGAAAGGCGAGACGCACGCAGGTTGACAGAATGAGGATTTATTAAACGGAATACAACAAAAAGGAGACACAGCAAACGGAAAACAAGCAAGGACCGAAAACGGGTGTGAAACATAAACCAGGCCGAAGCCGAAACGGGCACGAAACGAAAGCGGGTAGAAAACAAACAAAGCCGAAGCCAAACACGGAAGTAAGAAAACAAGCGATACCTGAGGTTATACAAGGCAAGAAAAATCGCTTACCGTCAAATGAACTGTCCGACACCGTTGAACAGTAGATTCATATCAATTATGCCCGGTTTTTGGCTTGCTCACTTCTCCTCAAAAAAGTAGCATCCATTTCCAAGGTAACCGAACACAACTTTCAGAAGCTGTTAGCAACCACGCAATGCATGATTTCATGTAAATTTCCTACGTGACGTTGGCAGTTGGGTGTGCTTTCTTAGACTATGTGAATATTATTGGTCAATGAACACCCGTTTTTCCTTAGTGACAGCGTTTTTCACCAATGGGATCATGCTGCTGTTTTGGGGTGTTCCGGAAAATCAGTTCACAGCGTTCATTGGATGTCCCAAACATGATTGACAACATTTTCATCAAATAGTACTCCCGCTAATGAATATGTAGATAGGTCACTTGCCTCAATTGGTTACCTGGTGAGTGAAGGAGGGTCGTGCGTAAAGCAATGACCCTTCTGTGCGCTCACTGTGAGAGCGCATCAGAGCGCACAGCATCGTACAGCGCACAGCATTGTAGAGCGAACGCGTCAGTTTGACTTCAATAAAAAACTTTTTCAGCATTAATTCTTCAAATCCAACACTTGTGGACATCATGGCGAAGAAAATGTTTACTTTGGCCGAGGTTCACGAGGAGTTGTTTCGAAGCGACGACGAGCAGGGAGCCGACAGCGACGGGTCTATGGCCGGCAGCATGGACTCAAATGAAGAGGACGCATTCCTGCACGGAATTGATCCTGTTTTCGACATGTAAGTTTTCTAAATTTTTATGTTTGTGCATAAGAAAATATATAATTATATATATTGAAGAGTAGATTTTCCACAGTATAACCTTTAGTTTTAACCTTTTACCTTTTAGCAGAGAATCTAATATCGTTTAGTAAGTTGTGAATCTAAAACATGGTTTAGGGAAGTTGTTCAAAATAACCTAAAAGCAATGCAGAGTTAAATATGGAATGCAAACATAAACATATGGTTTTTATTACATATATAGCACAATGTATGTAGCCCTTGTTTAGTTGATGACTTCTGTGTGTAATGTTTTCATGTCCTAAATGTATTTTTTGCCAGTGAAAAAATAATGTGCAATAGTTATTTTGCCAGTGAAAATAACAATGTGCAATAGTTATTTTTGCCAGTGAAAAATAACAATGTTGCAATAGTTATTTTGCCAGTGAAAATAACAATGTGCAATAGTTATTTTGGTCAGTGAAAAAAAAACAATGTGCAAACAGTTATTTGCAGTGAAAATAACAAATGTGCAATAGTTATTTTGCCAGTGAAAATAACAATGTGCAATAGTTATTTTGGCCAGTGAAATGTTGCCTGTTTTGTCCATTTGGTTATATTGCTATATCTTTGTTTTTCCAGAAGAAGTACAGTCACCCGACCCTCCCCCACAGGCAGTTTGTCACACAACTCTGAACAAAGCCCTGGGGCCTTCAACAGATGTTCCTCACACCTCTGCCAGAAGGACAAGATAGGCTCAGAGGTGCCAGCAGCCCAAACCCACCTTCAAAGAAGAGAAGTGTCTCACTACCTCTTTCAAGCTCCTCAGCTAAGCAACACCCTGTTAACCAGGGGCACCCAGAGGAGGTTAGCGTCAGTAAAGCGACAACCAAGTGCCAGATCCAGCAGGAAAACAACAACACCTAGGGAACCTGGCACAGTCCTACCACCACCACCTACAGTAGTGGGAAAAACAGATGGCATGGCCCGGCAGAGGAAGACGAGGAGCCCCGTCAACCTGCAGTTTCGCCCCAGGAGGACTCCAGGAGTTCAGCTGGACTTTCAGATGGACTACAGTCCATCTGATATCTTCGGGCTGTTCTTCAGCAAGGAGGTGATCCAACCCTGTGCTGGCAATACAAATAAATATGCAGCACGGAGAATCGCAGAGGGCATGAAGAGGCCGTGGACAGATGTCAGTCCTGACGAAATGCTTCACTTTCCTCAGCATGGGTCAATCTACCTGGGTTTGATAAAGTCCACATCTATCCGGGACATGTGGAGGAAGGACTCTTTACACAGTTTCCCATTTCCCACTTCTGTATGGGTGGGTACCGGTTTTTTGAGGCCATCATTGGCTTACCTTCACATGAGTGACCCAGCCGCCGACAGGATAAATGATGAACTCCGAGGTCAGCCTGGGTTTGATGCTCTCTTCCGCCTCAAGCCACTCCAGGAGCAGATCTTGAATGCTTGCAGAGCCTTTTACCACCCGCACCAGAACATTTGTGTGGACGAGCGCATGGTGGCCACAAAGGCAAGGATCGGGATGAAGCAGTATATGAAGGACAAGCCTACGAAGTGGGGTTTCAAGCTTTTTGTCCTGGCTGACAGCTCCAGTGGCTACACATGTGGGTTCACAGTGTATGAGGGGAAATCACATAACCCCTCGGGAAATGGCCTAAGCTTTGACTCAGTTGTCAATCTGCTCCATGTGCCTTCTCTGGGCACAGGGTACGTGGTGTATGTTGACAACTTTAACACCAGCTCAAAGCTTTTCTGCCACCTGAACTCCATCGGCTTAGGGGCCTGTGGAACCATACGGGAGAACAGGATAGGATTTCCCAAAACACAGGTGAATGCTCTGCCCAAGAAAGTGGAACGTGGTGACATGCGGTGGATCAGGGATGGCCCGTTGCTTTTTGTGAAGTGGAGGGACACAAGAGATGTCACGATGTGCTCCACTGTCCACAAAGCCTATAGGGGCAGTCAGTGAGGCGTCGTATACGTAGTTCAACGGGCAACTGGTCCACCAACCAGGTTCCTGTGCCAGATCCTGTGAAGGCGTACAACAAGTTCATGGGGGGAGTGGACTTGTCTGACGCCCTCATAAAGTAGTTAACTACGCAGTAACTCAAAAGACCAGGCGGTTGGTACAAGAAACTGTTTCTCCACTTTGTGGACATTGCTGTGGTGACAGTTTTCCTAATACACAAGGAAATGGGCACAAGGCAAGGAAGCAGAAGCACCTCACACAAAAAAACGTTTCAGGGAGGTGCTATGCATGGAGCTGCCTGGTGCTGGGCGGCCTGCAGAATCCACACCGGCATCCACATCTCATCAGCAATACCTCAAGTCCCAGAACAGAGACCACAGCAGTGCTTACCTGTTCCAGTGTGCAACATCTCCAGTGATTCTTACCTGAAAGCCACAAAAGCAGGAAGGTGTGGGTGCATTGCAAAAATGAAAACCCATGTACATGTGCGAATCTTGCAATGTTCCACTGTGTATAGTTGTGGACCGGATATGCTTCACGGAGTGGCATAAACAGAAGGGATGTTAGGCAGACTCTTTTTTTTGTAAATATTTGTTAAATTAGTTTTTGAATTCCCTATTTTTTTTTATACGTGTTGTGTGTGTTTTTTTTGCCTCCTCAAATCCAACCCAACCTCTCGTCCATGTCGCAGGAGGTGGTAACAGCACGCTGCAAGTATAGTATTTGCAATCGTTCTGGCTAACGGGGCTCTGGTATGGACATGTTTTTGTAGCATTTATGGAACTGTTTTCTTCAGTAAATTGATGGTTTTGGGTACATTTGGGGTACATTTGGGTACATTTTGAGCACAACCCATTTGCTTGAACAAAATGGTAATTTCACTCTGAAATTTACTTGCATTTTACTTGTTTTATCACACAAGACCAAAAAAAATTTGTACACTTTTGATGTATATTGATAGAATACCTCCTATTGTATTTGTAGTGGTTGGACACTTTGGATAGGTTTTGGACACTTTGGTTTCGCCTATTGGGTACTTAGTAAAATGCTTTGTAACTCCTGAATGCTTTCATGTATCTGTTCCAGATTTTGTACTGTGTTTTACAACACCCTAATGAATCATGAAATGTAGAGCATGACTGATTTTTCATCCCCAGCATCCACATATACCTTATAAACTTCAAAACTAAAAGGCGTTTTTGTGTTTTGGACTTTTTTTTCCTGTGTTTGATGTTTCTCAAATCCATCCTAAATTATAAAAATAAAAGCCTGGAGGTGAATGAATGTTTTGTCCCAAGTGTCTACTTCAATTTAAGCCATGAATGATCAATGTGCAATATGTAAAACTTAAAATAACCAGAGTTTAAATGTGATGGGGCAAATCGCTTGAAATGAGTTTAAATTGGGATATGCAGCATGAGGTTAAGAACACGACTATCGACGACTAGAGGTTCGATTACGGGGGTAGTGTGGTCTGAGTTACGGTTATACACTACTAGAGGGTCAGGTACTGAATCAGGAAGGTTAGAAACATGACTATCGCCAACTAGACGTTCAGACATGACACTAGGGCGGTTAGAAACCGGATTATCGACAACTAGAGGTACAGGTACGAAACATGTGTGGCTAGAACGCGGGTTACCGGACGTTACATGCGCTTGCCGACGTTTGACCAAAGCGGTCCGACTGGTGATAAGCTGGGGATCCAGCACATGACCAGCCAAGGCAGATCGGACAGGGTGAGCGACAAACCCCGGCTTGTCCATTAGAGGGAGCTATATCCCATGCTGAGCCATCGTATGAAGCCATACCGTAAGGGACTTCCGGTTCCTTTATGGGGCGAATGAGTTCAGTGAAACCAGAACCTGTGACGTTAATGTTCGTGAAACCCCGTGAAGAACCAAAAGAACACTCCAGCATCCCAAAAAACTGCCCCATGGTTCCAACCTTGAGGACTGGCCATAGATGGGTGGCCCAAATTAGGGCTTCACCGGTTAAATGCAGAACTACAAAAGAAATCTTGGCATACTCGGAAGGGAACAAATCAAAATACTGCAAACAGCGGTTAATGAAAGGCCGACAACAGGCTGGATCACCGTTGAAACGGCCGAGGAAGGATGCGGTGTCTGGAGAACCTGCCGTCTCCATATTGGCGGATTATTCTGTAAAGCGGGTGGCGAGGAACGAAAGGCGAGACGCACGCAGGTTGACAGAATGAGGACTTATTAAACGGAATACAACAAAAAGGAGACACAGCTAACGGAAAACAAGCGAGGACCGAAAACGAGTGTGAAACATAAACCAGGCCGAAGCTGAATACGGGCACGAAACAAAAGCGGGTAGAAAACATAAACAAAGCCGAAGCCGAAAACAGGTGGAAACGAAACCAAACACGGAAGTAAGAAAACAAGCGATAGCTGAGGTTATACAAGGCACGACGGACAAGGACAAACACAGAGGAGCACGGATGGAACGCGTAGGGACACGATAGCCAGGACGACGTCTAGGGACGTGACATGGAGGGAGAATAATCCACACCTTGAATCTCTCACGGAGGCGTTTATGTAGGAAGCCCCACAGCTGAAACCAATCGTCAATCCGATCGCCGTGGGGCTTCCTGATAGGTCCGTGACATGGCTGGGGTGGTGCGTGCCGCCGTGGAGTGTGACAGATTGACAGTGACCAGGGTACACTATTTGTATCCAGAATGAAACAAATTATGAAAATATCTGAACATTGACTAGAAATTACAAGTACCATACCACCCATGAAGCAGGTATAGTTGATAGTACACTATGAGAAATTTATTATTGCGTTACTCAAAGGTCTAAAATTGCCCAAACAGGTAGTTAGTAGAATTGTTTCAGCAATAACACTAAAGTACATAATTGACATTGAAAAAGCCAAACATAATAAAAGCAGAAACTATGGAAAGACAGAGGAGCCACAAAAGATACAGACAAATGTTGAAGAAATGACAGTGGCCTTACAGTAGCACCTATTAGTCTGCTCTCATTCTTAATTATAGATGTGCAAGGTGTAAACCATTTAGGTACAAGGTAGTGTGTCACGGGGTCGCGCACACACACGAAGCGGCCGGGGGCATGGCCCAGCGCTCCTGCACGTTCAGAGAGTTTAGAGGCGCCGCGAGAGCACGAGGAAGGGGGAAGCAGGCAGAGAGGAGCCAGAGATGGAAAAATAAAGACGAAATAACGCTCAATCTACTCTACCTAAATTCCCTATCAACCTTACCTCACGTCTCAAGACCCTACGGAGGCTACACCCCTGTACGGACGGAGTCTGTCCTTTAGAACCTAAAGAAATGAATAAAAGGCGAATAAACAAAACAGGAAACAAAAGGAAAGCGCGGGGGCTCTAAAAAGAGCGGAGGGCGAGACGGATGAGGTCTCAAAGGCACGTTCTGCCAGCGAGTCCTTATTAAGACGCCTTAGCGAGGATCGGTTCTTACGAAGCGTGCCGGGAGTGGAGACGAATGATCCCACACTTGCTTCCACTGGCGAAGCTCTTAAATAGCCAGAGGAAGCAGGTGAGGATCATTAGCTGTAATCAGCCGCCTTACTGACGGGGCGACTGATTACAGAAGCTGCCACAGATGCCGCCGGCAAAAGCAGCTCAACGCTGGCCACTAGCGTCGAGCCGGAAGCACCTGTGACATAGTGAGACTAATGTAGCATAAACTCAGACTTAGACCAAGACTGGGATGTGTGTACCACACTCAATTTTTTTAGAACTTATTAAAATACATGAAAGCTATTTAAAGCAGGAAAAAAAGAGAGAGAGAGTACTGGAGGAGAACAAGGAGCCAGAGGTGAAACCAGGAGACTGCGTCTACGCGAGGGTCTCCAGAACAAAAGTAAGATCTGCCAAGGATCCAAGGGTCCAGACCTGGCAAAAAAGGGCAACATACATAACTGTGCAAGTGGAACGAGCATTGACATGATATCACCTGAACCACTAAGCCATAGCTTCACAAGAGTCCCTGGAGGAAGCTGAGGAAGAACCAGAAACACATCCACCTGATCTAGTACAACAAGATGATGAAAAACCAGAACTGTGTGGACAATCAACATCAGCAATGACAACAAGAACTGGCAAAAGACCCCAGTTATGAGATATTAAATTGAATGGATGGATTAAACTGAACAGAACTGATTTGCAAGACACGTAATAGAACATGGGTAGACATGAGAAAGGGATAGAGAATCAGTATAAATGTTTGTTGTTTATATGATATTAGCTGATATGAAAGGGCCACAAGGAGGGTGTAGTACAGAAACGACAACTGGAGCATGAGGTAAAATTGAAATGGGGAAGTCTGAGACAAGTAACAATGAATTTTTCAGCTGATCTATGTAATTAAATATATTTCTGGTCCATTGAGGAGTGCAGATTTAAGTTAGACTTAGCTTGGAACATACTTTGGTAGGTCAAATTGATGAACAGCTTATTTACTGAATAATAATAATTTCTATGCTATCTCATTTGGAGGCAGTCATGAGTTGCAGGGATGCTGACTGTCGTTTCAGCTTTAGAGCTGTGTAAATGCACGGGTATACAGGCGACGTTTGATATTAACACATTAGGTGAATGTGAACTCATAATAACAGTACTGATGTTTGAAATCATAAATTAAAACATCCGCTCTTTTTAGTACATATGGTGATTATATAGATTATTCTTAACTCTTTGGAATTATCAATAAAGGATAAATCATAGATCGTAGTAGGGGACTAAGAGCACTAAAACTGTGTCAAATTACTATTTTTATTTACATTTAACGATTATTAATTTAAATTTACCTGTTATTTCGAAATTATTTTTGCTTCTTAATCTTAACAATATACCTGTAAAGTGAAGGTGTGATCATTACTGGATCGCTATATATAATCGCCAAGAAACAGTAATAAAGAGATTAAAATGAAATGCAGTACAGATGACACTAGGGCCGTTTCTCAATACCAAATACGCGAAGTTCCGACTTGCATACTTCCTAAGTCTGGAATGGGAAGTTGGACTTGCGAGTACATTCTCCCGATGAAGGGAGGACGCAGTTCAGATATTCTGCAATTGGAACAGCAGCGTACTTGGCTATAGAGAAAACACGGTTTACTTTTTACACCTAGATAAAATCCTAAAACATCTTGTATAAAGCCTGTCAGTATTGAAACACGTGCTTCGATGTTTTACTTTGCTTTGAACAGATTCATCTACGTGGAACAACGGAACGATTGCATTTAAGCATAAATAACAACCTTCCCAAACATGAGCAAGCACCAGAGACAGTCTCATTTTAGACGGGAATTTAATTCTGAACTTCAATTTATATCAGACAATTCATATTTAGAATACAGGCTGAACAAGTCAAGTCAAGTCAGATTTATTTATATAGCGCTTTTTACAATGGAGCATTGTCTCAAAGCAACTTTACAAGTTTAGATTATCTCCTAATAACTACGTCCAATCTCAAATTGAGCAAGCCTAGGGCGACAGTGGCAAGGAAAAACTCCCTAGTTCTAGGAAGAAACCTTGGGAGGACCAAGACTCAAAAAGGGACCCCCACCTCCTTGGCGGCGTAGATGATAAATTAAGAGCGGAACTAAAGTCATGGAGTAATGTCGAATAAAATGTGAATGATGCACAGTGGACTCCCTCAGATGTACATCATGTGTGGGGCCGAACTGCAGGAACCACAGATCGGAGAGAAAACAGAAAATGTAATTAGTATTGATTAAGAGCCACAGGTTTATTAACAATTCACTGTGCATGTCAATCACTGATGCCAAGTGTAGATTGTTTGTTTGGGGGAGACCCGGCAGCATTAGCTATAGCAGATAGCTGAGAAAGCTAGAAAGGGATGAAACTGGTAGGAAACACAGCCAAGAGGGATCACATGAGACATCGGCAACCCCACGGGAGGCAGAAGACAGCAACCCAATGTCTCTGATGACCATAAGACTCTTTGACTATGAACCCCCAGCTCTGCCCTTAGTCTAAGGCAAGGATGCACGAGTCACGATCACGAGGACCGAAGCCCAGTTCAGCCAGACCCGACACTCCTGGCTAACGGACAAGGCAGGCCGGCAGGCCAAACATGACTCCAGACGCCGGCCCCAGTGACCCGAGTCATCCCAGGCTAAGTCTAACCAAAAGCCTGTGTAAATAAGTATGTCTTTAGCCTAGACTTAAACATTTGGAGAGTGTCTGAGTCTCGAATGAAAGTGGGTAGTTTATTCCATAGTTGGGGGGCCATGTATGAGAAAGTCATTCCCCCTGCTATGATTTTTTTTATTCTAGGAACTAAAAGACCCTGCACCCTGCGAACGAAGTAGACGAGCTGGATTGTAAAACTCTAAGAGTTCACTCAGATAATGTGGGGCCAGGCCATGTAGAGCTTTATAAGTTATAAGAAGCATTTTGTAATCAATGCGGAATTTAACTGGTAACCAGTGTAGTGATGGTAGAACAGGAGTGATATGATCAAATTTTGTAGTTTGTGTTGGCACTCGGGCAGCTGCATTCTGAACTAACTGAAGTTTATTTATAGATTTACTAGAGCATCCAGTAAGTAAGGCGTTACAGTAATCCAACCTTGAAGTTATAAACGCATGAACAAGTTTCTCTGCATCATTAAAAGAGAGGATATTTCTAAGTTTTGCGATATTACGTAACTGGAAGAAAGCAATTTGAGTGATGCTGCTAATATGCGCATCAAAGGAGAGATCTGAATCAAATGTGACCCCTAAGTTTTTTACATATGGACTGGACAATACTGGAGAGCCAATCTAGATTTAGGACAGATGTAGCCAACCTGTCTCTCACAGCCTTGGGTCCCACTAATAGAACCTCAGTTTTATCTGAGTTAATTAAGAGAAAAATAAATAACATCCAATCTTTTATTTCCTTTACAGAGGCCTCAATTTTGTTGATTGTAAGGCTGTCATTAGGTTTGGCTGATATGTACAGCTGTGTATCATCTGCATAGCAGTGGAAACTAATGCCATGTTTACGAATAACTGAGTCTAGTGGCAGCATGTACAGAGAGAATAAAAGCGGGCCAAGCACTGACCCCTGAGGCACGCCATACTTCACTTTTGAGAGCTTAAAGCGTAGATTATTTATATGAACAAACTGGTACCGGTCGGTTAAGTAGGTTAAACCAAGAAAGTGCTAATCCCTTAACACCAAAAGTATTTTCTAGTCTGTTTAGTAAAACATCATGATCTATAGTGTCAAATGCTGCACTTAAATCTAACAGAACAAGAAAAGAAACACATCCCTTATCTGAGGACATTAACAAGTCATTTAGTACCCTAATTAGTGCTGTTTCAGTACTATGATGGGGCCTGAAGCCAGACTGAAATGTTTCATAAATATCATTCCTTTGGAGGTGACTACAGAGCTGCTGATAGACGGCTTTTTCTAAGATTTTAGACAGAAACGGTAGATTTGAAATTGGTCTATAATTAGATATCACACAAGGGTCAAGACTGGCTTTTTTAATCAGTGGCTTGATAACAGCAGAGTTAAAGGATTTGGGGACATAACCAAAGGTAAGGGATGAATTTACAATAACTAACAGTGGCTCTATAATACTAGGTATTACTTGTTTGAGTAAACGTGTAGGAATTGGATCTAATAAACATGTTGATGACTTAGACGAGCTGATCAGTGCGGATAGTTCAGTATTAGTAATTGGGGTAAAAGATTTAGGCTTGATTTACAGCTCATTAAACAGATGTCTTCACTAGTGCTGCACCTGGAAGGTTGCTGAATAGTTTAGTGATGTGATGAGCATCGAGTTTTATGCCTAATGTTTTCTATTTTATCATTAAAGAAAGTCATGAAATCATTACTGTTAAAATTACACAGAATGGGAGAATCACTTTCTGTGGGGTTTTCTGTTAATTTGGAGACTGTATTAAAGAGAAATCTTGGATTATTCTTATTTTTCTCTATGATTGAGGAGACTTATGTCGCCACTCGCGCACTAGGCGCCACGTTGTTTGCTTTGAGGTATGAGTGTAGTCATTATACCATGGTGCTAGCCTTTTTTCCCTAATGGGTTTGACCCTAGCAGGAGCAATCATATCCAGGGTTGAGCAAAACACACTTTCTAATTGGTCATTTACACACTCAAGATGATCGGGCTCCATAAGTGTATTATATTTTAAGTCTGGTAGGTTTTTAATAAACGCAGCTGGAGTAGCAGATGTGATAGTGCGCTTGGTGTGATAACGAGGCAGAGGGATTTTATTTATTAGAGATAGCTCAAATACTAAAAGATAATGATCTGAAATCAAATCACTTTGTGGGAAAACATCAAGGCTATCTATATTGATACCAAATGTTAATATTAGATCTAAAGTATGATTACAGCGGTGGGTTTTTCCCATCACATTCTGAGTGATACCCATGGATTCTAAGATGACCTCAAAAGCAATTTTAAGTGGATCCTGCTCACTGTCAAAGTGAATATTGAAATCACCTACAATTAAAGCATTATCTGTTGACAGTAGTAAGCAGGAAAGAAAGTTAGCAAATTTCTGAAGAAATTCTGAATAGGGACCAGGAGGGCGGTAAATAGTGATAAGCTGAAAAGAGTGTGGTTTTGACTTCCATAACGATGGATCAGTCACATTAAGAATCAGTATTTCAAAAGAATTAGCCTTGTAATGGGATTTAGCTGTACACCTAGCTCTTTGTCAAAAATTGTGGCTATGCCTCCCCCGACCATTAGGACGAGGGCGATTAGCATGACTGCATCCAGGAGGTGAGGCTTCATTTAAGGCTAAATATTCATCAGGTCTAATCCAAGTCTCAGTGAGACAGAGAGCATGTAAACGTTTATCAGTGATTATTTCATTTAAAATCACTGCTTTGTTTGTAAGTGATCTAACGTTAAGTAATCCTAGCTTTAGTCTAATGTTGTTATTTCTTTGGGAGCTATTTGTGCTATCTGGGAAGCTATCTCTTTATACTAATGAGGTTATTAAAACAGACCTTTTGAGAGCGTTTACGTTTAGGGCAGATGCGGGTAACAGACACAGTTTCAATAATGTGGGTTCTGGGTGACGGTATATGGCTACCAGCAGACAGTTGGTTAAGCCGGTTTGTCTGCTGCCTGACCCCTGCTCTGGATAGTCAGCCCCTAACCAATCGGGCCATAAGACTATGGGCAATGTTGCAGGAGATGAGAGCGGCACCCTTCCGAGTGGGATGGACACCGTCCCATCCTAAAAGGCCAGGCTTACCCTCAAAGGCTGTCCAGTTGTCTATAAAGCCCACGTTGTTTTCAGAGCACCACTTGGACAGCCAGCAGTTCAGCGACCATAACCTGCTGTAGGCTTGGTCACCTCGCCGCATTGGGATGGGGCCAGAGCACACTACTGCATCGGACATCGCCTTCACCACTCTAACCACCTCTACAAAATTAGCCTTAGTAACCTCTGACTGACGAAGGCGTATATCATTAGCCCCTACACGAATAACTATCGTAGAGAATCTACGGCTCTCGAGTTCACTAAGAATCGTTACAATGTCCGGCACTCTAGCTCCGTGGATACATGTAACTCTAGCTGCTGGTGTCCCTAAAGGGGTAGCTACTTTCACGTGTCGTAAAATAGAGTCACCTATGACCAGAGCTCTTTCAACAGGCTGCTCAGTGGGTGCATCACTGAGGAGGGCAAACCTGTTGGACTCGTGAACAGGTAAAGAGTGGTGCTCTTGTGGACTAGCCTTATGACTACATCGCTGAACCGTCACCCACTTGTCCTGCTGCGAGGGCTCTGCCGAGATGGGGGCTCTAACTTCACCTTTGGCATCCAGATCTGCTTAGCTAGGAGCTGAGCTAGCCTTCTCTAATGTCTGGATGCACGCCTCTAAAACTACAATCTTCTCCGTCAGACTGGCTACAGCCTACACCTATCACAAGTAAAATTTACACTAATGACGGAGGAAGAATAGCTAAACATGCCACACTCAGCACAGGGAACAAGCACAACAGAAGCCATGTTAGTACAATTAATGAATTAAAGATACTTAGCTTCGGGTGGTGTTGTGGGGTGCCGAGTGAGATATGGTTCAGCTGCGCCGATGCGTCCAAGGCAAGCTCGATTAAAGCGTTAAGAAAAGTGAAGTGAAAAAAAAAACAGTCGAATAAAAACTAAAGTCTCAGAAAGAAGGGGGAAAAGAATGTAAAAAAGTTATAAAAACACACACTACTGCGAAGAAGACGCAACTCTGGTTATTAGCTAATGGCTAACTACTGCAAACACAAGCCGGTATACCTGTAAAGTTACTAAATAACGATTAGCGGCAAAAAAATATAATCCGCCGGTACGAGAATAAAATGATTAAGATGTTGTAAAAACCTACTATATATACGATTATATAAGATACAGATGCGATCGGGAATTAAAATATAGCAAAGGTAAAAGCTGCTAGCAGCTACGAAACGGCGTCCTGTGTGCAACCGCAGATCAGTCTGGGTTGCCAGATCCTCGCAATTCTCCGCGTCAGTTCTCTCAGCGTTCTCTCAGCGTTCTCAGCAAATATTTTGCTTTTCAAGTCCGCACAAGTCTGTTGCGATGCATCCTCGGTAATATGGGCGGATCAAGACCACATCCGTGAATTTGGAGCATACTTCGTTAGAAGCGAACTTAGAAATGGATCAGTATTTGGGCTGCGACTGATGACATTTCACAAGTACAGAACAACACAAGCACAGAGAAGTACACATATTCGGAAACGGCCAATGACTACAGTCGGTTTTCGACCCACATAGTCGGTCGCTGATGCACGTCGCAGGGGCACGCACCGCCGCAACACACTTGAAGTTTCTGCAGTAACTGCACTTTCTTCTTATTTTTATTAGTGTTGCGCAAACAACACACTAATTGTTCTTTGTATTATTATTATTATTGTTCTTCGTATTATTATTATTATTATTATTATTATTAGTGTTGGGCAAACAACACACTATTGTTCTTCATAATATTATTATTAGTGTGTTGCACAAGAAACACACTATTGTTCTTCGTATTATTATTATTATTATTATTATTATTATTAGTGTGTTGCGCAAGCATTTGATTTTTCATAGATGATTCATATCATAGATGATGTAGATGATTCATCATCTACGCCGCCCAAGGAGGTTGGGTCCCTTTTTGAGTCTTCATCCTCCCAAGGTTTCTTCCTAGAACTAGGGAGTTTTTCCTTGCCACTGTCGCCCTAGGCTTGCTCAATTTGGGATTGGACGTAGTTATTAGGAGATAATCTAAACTTGTAAAGTTGCTTTGAGACAATGCTCCATTGTAAAAAGCGCTATATAAATAAATCTGACTTGACTTGACTATTGTTCTTCGTAATATTATAATTAGTGTGTTGCGCAAGCAACAGACTATTGATCTTCGTATTATTATTAGTGTTTGTTCTTCGTATTATTTTTTTATTAGTGCTTGCGCAACACACTATTGATCTTCGTATTATTATTATTAGTGTGTTGCGCAAGCAACACACTATTGTTCTTCTTCTTATTATTATTATTAGTGTGTTGCGCTAGAAACACACTACAGTTCTTCATATTATTATTATTATTATTATTATCATCATTAAAGTGTTGCGCAAGCAACACACTATTGTTCTTCGTATTATTATTATTATTATTATTAGTGTGCTGCGCAAGCATTTTTACTCGCATTTGTGCGAAAAAAAAGTCCCATTTACTTGAAAGGGATTTTTAAAAAAACTGCCGTAACTCGGTCAATTTTTGAGCTACAAACACGAAACTACGCATGGTCGGACCTCATCTTCTCAAGTTTCGGACAGATATCACTCTTTGATGACTTTCTATCACTCTTTAAAAATCACTCCATTCATTGAATAAAGCAGAAGCTAGAGTGTGCACTCTAGATTTCAGGGAAAATCGATTAATTCACTTTTTCACTGAACAAACTTCTCTAAAATCCTGATACTTTCACCTAGAAACTCCATTTAAACTTCATATGGTAGAGATACTTCCCCTTCATAATTCATCAAAAGATTCCACCGCTAAACAAACTACTTTTCGAGTTATGACGATTTGTTCGAGACTAGGGACTGAAATTTTCCTCATTCACAGCCATGTTAAATTTGGGAACGGCGAGGCGCCTTTTTTCAAAGTTTCATTTGTGTTTAACCTGTCATAACTTTGAGCCATTTTTGTCAATCCACATCATCTTATATAGTTGCGATCTGCAAGGGGTCCTCTCTCACACAAACTTTTCAGATAATTGATTGGTTACATATTTTTTGAGTTATGACCATTTGTTTGAGAGGTGCAAAATCGCTTGAAAGTCACTCTCAACGATCTTTCTGGCACTGTTTTCGCGGAACAAACGTGTGTAAAATCATTATACTTTCACCTAGAAACTCCATTTAAATTTCAAATGGTAGACATACTTCCCCTTCATGACACATCCAAATATCTCATCGTTCAATAAATTACTTCTCCAGTTATGACCGTTTGTTTGACACCTCTGAAATGAAAGAGGCAGACCAGAGACGGGGCTCCGTTCTGTTCGATTCAAACACACACGCAGGCCACGCCCACACACGGAGAGCACATCGCAATGAAAGATGGATTTTTCTTACTTACACTTGCAACAACATGTTTAATACGAAGGCATGATCATTACTGTAAAATATTGTAATTAAACAAACAGTCCAAACCTTTAAGTCGGGATAAACATCACTTGTAATCCACACGAGCACAGAGTAAAACATGGCTGGCAGAGCCGGAAACGGTCAATTCAGTATTGTTCACTACACACTAGCTCCCTTCTACACTCTTAAAGGGCCAGACAGCTCTTATGTAAATCGCATTACATGACAATTACTTTCATCTAGAAACTCCATTTAAACTTCAAATGGTAGAGATACTTCCCCTTAATGACAC
>JAJAGP010006550.1:0-20602 GCA_025084515.1 Ancistrus triradiatus | reverse complement strand
TCAGTTAATGAAAGAAAAACCCACAATGGTAACAGAAATAACTTTAATCTGACAAAAGTAATAATAAATACTGATTCTATGAAAATGAACAAATGAAAGTCAGACATTGCTTTTCAACTATGCTTCAACAGAATTATTTAAAAAAATAAACTCATGAAACAGGCCTGGACAGAAATGATGGTACCCCAGAAAAATGTGACCAAAGGGACATGTTAAATCAAGGTGTGTTCACTAATTAGCATCACAAGTGTCTACAATCTTGTTATCAGTCAGTGGCCCATATATAGGGCTTCAGGTAGTCACTTTGCTGCATCTGACACAGGGTGTCTTGAATCTGTGCAGGGTACAATGAAGTCTCAAGACTATCAAAAACTTCTAGGGAGAAATGTGCTGCCCAGTGTCAGGAAGCTTGGTCTCAGTCGCAGGTCATGGGTCTTGCAACAGGATAATGAGACAAAACACCCAAGAATGGCTAAGAGGAAAACACTGGACTATTCTGAAGTGTCTTCTATGAGCCCTGACCTAAGTCCTATTGAGCATCTTTGGAAGGAGCTGAAACATGCCGTGTGGAAAAGGAACCCTTCAAACCTGAGACAGCTGGAGCAGTTTGCTCATGAGGAGTGGGCCAGAATACCTGCTGAGAGGTGCAGAAGCCTCACTGACAGATACAGGAATCGTTTGATTGCAGTGATTGCCTCAAAGGGTTGTGCAACAAAATATTAAGCTAAGGGTGCCATCATTTCTGTCCAGGCCTGTTTCATGAGATTATTTTTTAAAATAATTCTGTTGAAACATGGTTGAAAAGCAATGGCTGACCTTCGTTTGTTCTTTTTCATAGAATCTGTATTTATTATTACTTTTGTCAGATTAAAGTTATTTCTGTTACCATTGTGGGATTTTCTTTCATTAACTGAAGGGTACCAACAAGTTTGTCCACGTGTGTAAATGTGAATTAAAGCAAATAGTGTCACGTTCATTGGACATGGAGCTCAGACCATGTTCAATAAATAAATAACTTCATAATTATAAAAGCAAATCTGCGCAGGTCGCATATCGGTCATTGTAAAAGTTCATAGGGTGGAGTAAAACAGATTAACATGGAGTAAGTTAATTATCTATTTATTGATCGTGGTCTGAGCTCCGTGACCAATAAACGTGTCACTATTTGCTTACATTCACATGTATTCATCAGAAACTGTTGTTTTCATATAATTTCATGAATCAATAAGCCTCAGTCAACAAATGTATTGTCATCAAATAAGTTAAGAGCACAAAATACAAAATAAAAAACCAATGACATGCAAACATAATATTAACCACAAAATTTTTTGAAGACATTTTAATGAGAAGCATGCCAGTGAGACAAGTTATTCAACTTACATTCTTTAACTTACATTATGGCTTGTACAATATTATTCACTACATGTACCAAATTAAGTGTATGTGACAGGAAAGGTAAGTGCCAACAAAAACATTCCTTCTTGACTGCCAGTGTATAATATCAGTGTATTAGACATTTCCTAAATGCAAATACAATAAGGCTTTGTTCCGTGGGGAGGCTGCTGATATGATTAATGAAAAAGTTTTATAATAGAAACAGTTTTCAAATGTCATCACACAAATCTGGACACTGAGATGCCAATTAATGCATATAAGCCTACAACTTAATGCTAATTTGTACTGAATTCATATGTAGTGTTCCATAATCCACAACTGGTGACTGAGTTACATTTTTCTGTTCTTAGTGTTTCTGCGAATCCTATAAAACCTCTTCAGTTCATAAAGAGGATGTGAACAGGCACCGATTTGAAGAAATGATGGATGTCTTTATTGAATCTTAATAATCAACACTTTAGACTTTAGACAAAAAGACTTTATTGATAGAATATGATAATTACTATTATCACTGTACGTATTCATACAATATGAAAAACCATTCCATCTTTACAGCATTATTGTGCAATCGCTTCCCAACGCAATCACATTGCCAATCAGTAATGCCAACGTGAATGCACTGGAATGTGGGGATTCCACACGATAACTGAGCCAACAGTGGCCTTTACTGTCAGCTTCAGGGAATCCCCAGAAAAGTGGGGAGAGCAGACACTGCTGTGAAGGACCAACACTGGCCACTGACGGCCAAAGTGTAGGCCCTAACATTCTAGCTGTTTTTTCAAATCTCCCACCTTGGCCTTTGCCTCCTCATATCGATCTTTGTTTTTATTTCCTTTGGAATTTGAGATATTTATCGTGTCAAGTTTACAGGCCTCAAGAGCTTCTATAAGCCTGTTCCTGGGAATTTTCAAGATCCTGTGAGACTCCTTTGGTAAATAAAAGGCCAGACTAACCTGATCCCAAACATAAAATTGATGCGTATAAAACCTCTGCACTTCAGTTAAAATAAGCTCATACCAGTGAGTTTCACAAATGGCTTGTGCTTTCCAGGTAATCTTTCCCTCCTCATACCTAACCCACTCACTCTCATCGTTAAGAAGTGGAAACTCTTCAAAATGCTGGTTATACTCAGGACTATGAACAAGCAGAGCATACATGATCTCCTGTTTGTATAGGAAAGTCTTGTACACTCTAAGGACCGGCTCCTCCCCTTTACATTTCTGCTCCTTGTACCATTCCATCATCTCTGTGAGAGGAAACGTGAAGCGATAATTGCCGTAGCGAGACTCCTGTTTGAAAGCTGGTGACGTTGTGAACTTCTCGAGGAACTCCTGACTTGGTACTTCTTCGTTGTTTTGTTCTTTCGTCTCCACATATCGCCTCTCTGCTGATGTTATCTCCTCTCTGCCAATGTTTAAGTGCCACCATGAGAACTCACTGCATCTGAAACCCTCCGACTCCATTATCCCATCAAATCCTGATTCCTCTGTGACGTGTTACTTTTGAAACCTCAAATTCTACTGGATTTGGGTAGGGAGGAATGTTTTTAGTTATGTAGTCCAGCATGTCTCTATCACTTAGCTTCTTTTTATAACGTCGCAGTTCTCCCCTTATAACTGCTGCCGGCATTTGGACTCTCAGCTCTGGTACACTGACGTGCCTCCCTTTGACTGAGATTTCCTTTTTGTTACGTGAATTCAGTCTCACATCGAAAGTCACCTACAAAAGTATAGATTACTTTAATCATTTATACATTTTACCATCTTAAACTTTATTTTAAGAAAACTCTGCTCATTGCAGCATCAAACCATGTACAGTTGTTCATGAACTACAAGGCAAGTCCAAATTTGATTGATTCATATATTGCTTTTAACAGCAGAAATCCATGTAATGTAGCCTTCCAAAGAAAAAAAATCTGCATTGAATTTGTTTAATGTAACATTGTAAACAACACAGTTTTAAATGAATTACAGAAAAAAACAGGTGGGTTCTGTTGTTTTACCAGATGCTACCTTGTATTTTGTCATATTAGTTCATTTTAAAGTCCTTACCTGCCCTGCATCCTGATTTGCCATTTTCAGTGTGCGATTCAAACAACCGAGCAAAATGGCTCCACTGTGATCTGAGAGGTCTGGTCGATTTATACAGCTGGTCAGTGTTTATGAAGAAGGCGGAAGTGAGGAGGAGTCAACGCTGGTAGATGCAGGGAGTGAGTCATTGTGGTTGGTGGTGATACTAGATGATTCAGTCTGAGTGTGTTCCAAAGTGTCCAAACAGCCCCAAATACTTAAACAACACATACAGAAAATGGTTTTAATTATTGTTGTTCTCGTCCATCACATAAACAGAGTTCCTTTAAACTGCTGAGCAATTCTTTTTGATGGCCACCTTTTGCTAACAGCAATGTAATGATCATTTCTTGCATTTACAGAACAAAACAAAGCAGGTCTAGGGATAGGGTAAGAGCTTCCACTTAGACATAAATGGTGAAGCTGCACTAGGTACTAGTGCCAGAGATACATGGTGGTTATCGGCACAAGCAACATTCCTTTACATAATCACGAGGACGTAGCTAAAGCAGGAATTCAGCGTTAGAAAATCTCTTTCCTTCCATATTCTTTAGTTCCTCATCAAGCCGAAATTAAGCTAAAAAAACTGGTTATCCTGCCTCAGCAAGCCAAAGTCCATGTTTAGCTGCATAGCTAACCAGCTAACGTTACCTTTACCTGTCAAACACAGACCCGTAATGCATTAGCAACCGAACCTTCAGTTCTTACTGTTCTTACTCTTACATTATTGGTGACATTTTCGCTTAGAAGTGTGGTGGTTCTGGCTGTGGTGGTGGTTGTGGTGGGGGGTGGGGCTCAACACTGATACTGAGAGATGCAGAGATTGTCTGAGGCGTGGGAAAGGGGGATTGGTTGATTTTGACAAATGAGGTTTTATCTTTTGCGACATTGGAACGCCAAAACGTAGTTCATCTGACATGTGCGTACATGCAAACAGTAATCCTTAGAGGACAGACTGTCTGTTGCTGTTTATCAACTCTGTGAAGCAGCTCACCACACCCAGAAACTCCTGCATAAACCAATGTGTTAACCAATAGATGAACAATGCTGTATCTCAATTAATCCTTACTCTTACTTTCTTACTACAAACCTTGAGGGGGACACACGCCCCCCAACACCCTAAAAAAAATTACGCATATACTCCTTACAGACATTTACCTCAAATTCAGTTTCACTTTCGCTATTGGTGGATGAGATGTTTGGTGGGTTCACAGGCCTGGATGCTGGGGTTGGTGTAATTGCTATCTTTAAACATAATGCTGTATGTAAACATAATTATCCTGATGATAAAATATTAAAATACTGTATATTTCTATCACGCGTTTCAATACATGGTCCAAACTAACAGACTCCATTTTGACCTAAAATGCGTCTTTTGTGCAAGATCCATGTTTGATACGCATCATAATCAGTTGTTCCTTCCTCTTAATGCTAAATATCTACAAGTCTAGCTAATATCCATTTGTGCTGACATAACAATGAACTCTTACTCTAACCGTTTTGCTCCAATCCATGAACTTTTACAAAGACCGACATGCGACCTGTGCAGATTTGCTTTTTTAAACATGGAGTAAGTTAATTATCTATTTATTGATCGGGGTCTGAGCTCCGTGACCAATGAACGTGTATTTGTCATAAACTGTTGTTTTCATATAATTTCATTAATCAATAGGCCTCAGTCAACAAAGGTATTGTCATCAAATAAGTTAAGAGCACAAAATACAAAATAAAAAAAACAATGACATGCAAACATAATATTAACCACAAAAGGTTTATTTTTGAAGACATTTTAATGTGAAGCATGCCAGTGAGACAAGTTATTCAACTTACATTCTTTAACTTACATTATGGCTTGTACAATATTATTCACTACATGTACCAAATTAACTGTGTGACAGGAAAGGTAAGTGCCAACAAACACATTCCTTCTTGACTGCCAGGGTATAATATCAGTGTATTAGACATTTCCTAAATGAGTAGCAAATACAATAAGGCCTTGGTCCGTGGGGAGGCTGCTGATATGATTAATGAAAAAGTTTTATAATAGAAACAGTTTTCAAATTTCATCACACAAATCTGGACACTGAGATGCCAATTAATGCATATAAGCCTACAACTTAATGCTAATTTGTACTGAATTCATATGTAGTGTTCCATAATCCACAACTGGTGACTGAGTTACATTTTTCTGTTCTTAGTGTTTCTGCAAATCCTATAAAACCTCTTCAGTTCATAAAGAGGATGTGAACAGGCACGGATTTGAAGAAATGATGGATGTCTTTATGGTATTCAATTTATTGTCATTACACATGTACAAGTACAAGGCAACAAAATGTGTTTTTAGAAGAAACAAGAAATAATGAACACATTGGGAAAGAAGGAGAACTCCTTCCAGCACACAAGCGCACAAACATAACATAGACACACAACTAGCCACAGGTTAGGGATGTGGGTATCGGGAAAAGTAACCAAAACGACAAGCAGCCATCCGTGTTCGCTGCCGTTACGGCGCGCCCTGCAGACCCGTCCCGCCGTCTTGGTGGAGTTAAGCTTAGAGTGGAGGCGTTTGGTTGGGTAGAGACAAAAAGTTCTGTCAGTTCACATTCTTGCGCAGAAAGCGTCTGTACAAAGTTCGCGATAACATGGCAGTATACAGCACTGGGGGGGGGGGGGGGGGGGGAATTTGGGGGGGAGGGAATTTCTTATCAGCGAGGCCGTTGCTGATAGCAGGGAAGCCGAGAGTAGAAATGACTTTTGTTTTGACTGAGCTCTAAATTTTTAACACTCAGAACCAATGTATCTCTGATGATTTACCTCCTTTCGCAAATCCGTTAGTTTCTCCGTGATGGATTCCATAGTGCGGTTAATATGCGCAGTCTGAGTTCCAACTGCTCTGCCCACCATTTCAATCAAATCAAATTGGGCAGTTTCTGGGGACCTTTGACAACTGACCCAACTCTTTTAATTTCCCGATACAGCAGGGTACCGCCTAATCCAATCAGCAGAAACCCCATGATCAAAGTTCCGAATAAATAAACATCCTCGATGTCCTCCAACGAAAGAGGTGCCAGGCACACGACTCCCCACTTCTCCCACGGGTCCATCGAGTATCCTGCCATCTGTGTTCCGTCGAGGCATGTGGGTTCCCCCGAACCCGAACTTCTCGATGAGAAGATGGCGTCAATAGCGTTCAGAGACCCTTTATCCAATTCCATAATTTGTTCTTTGAGGAGCAGTGCTAAGGAGTAGAGTAGACGAGACAGATACAAAGAAGCCAAGCAGGAGAGATAAGGGAGCGAGGAACAGTGCGTCCGCCTTCCACGAGAGCAGGAACAGAAGTTTTATTGAATCTTAATAACCAACACATTAGACTTTAGACAAGACGACTTTATTGATAGAATATAATAATTACTATTATCACTGTACGTATTCATACAATATGAAAAACCATTGCACCTTTACAGCATTATTGTGTAAGAAAATCAAAACATTCTGAAGCCATGAAATTAAAAACATAAGTCAGATGGTTACATGAGAAATTATTAAATGACTATATAATTAATGAGAAAGAGAAAACAATAAATGAGATAAAATTATCACTGTTCATTGCTGAGTGTGGGTACAGGCCTATCAGTGTCAACTGTTCTTATTGTTCTTACAATAAACTTCATAAAGCAGCTCACCACACTCAGCAACTCCTACATAACATAATTTTAACTCGGTAATATCTGATGAACAAACACAACACACACAAACTTTAAATAATAACAGCAAAATTCCCTTTACACCACAGCAAAATGTTCTCTAGTTATGCCCTCCCACATCTGTTTGATATGCTAGAAAATCTATGAAAAAAGTCATATAATATGTTTCAGAGTCAAACCGGGGAGTAAAAAAAACAAACAGGCAAATAAACAGGCACAGCTCTTTGTGCCCAAAGTTGACAGTAACTCTGAACAGTCCAGTGTCAAAAACAAGAGCACGGCACAAGAGCAAGTGGTCTTCTTCTTTGCTCATGTTTTCCTTTTTACTCATCTTCTAGCTGTTTTTTCATATCTCCCACCTTGGCCTTTGCCTCCTCATATTGATCCTCTTTGTTTTTATTTCCTTTGTAATTTGAGAGATCTATCTCATCAAGTTTACAGGCCTCAAGAGCTTCTATAAGCCTGTTCCTGGGAATTTTCAAGATCCTGTGAGACTCATTTGGTAAATAAAAGGCCAGACTAACCTGATCCCAAACAAAAACTCCACATCTGGTTAACCTCTCCAGTTCAATTGAAATGGCTTGTGCTTCCCAACAAATCTTTCCCTTCTCATACCTAACCAACCCACTCTCACTGTTAAGAAGTGGATACTCTTCAAAATGCTGGTTATACTCAGGACTGTGGACAAGCACAGCATACATATCTCATGTTTGTATAGGACCGTCTTATGACACTCTTAGAACCGGCTCCTCCCCATTACATTTCTGCTCCTTGTACCATTCCATCATCTCTGTGAGAGGAAAACGTGAAGCGGTTAATTGCCGTAGCGAGACTCCTGTTTGAAAAAAGCTGATGATGTTGTGAAGTTCTCGACGAGGAATTCTGCTTGATTTTGGCCATGTGCGGCATTAGGGCATTCTTTCTCCACATATCGCTCTCAGCTGATGTTATGTCCTCTCTGTCAATTTTAAGTGCCACCATGAGAACCACTTCAGGGGGGGACTGAACCCCTCCAACTCCATTATCCATGAAAGCCTGATTGACTCAGTGACATGGGACACTTTTGAAACCTCAAATGTAACTGGATTTGGTAGGGAAGGATTATAGCGAGGGTAAGTTTATCAGCATCTTTGTATCACCTGGCAGTTCCCTCCTTGATACTGATTGCCTGCATTTGATTTTTCAGCTTGGTACACTGATGTGCCTCCCTTGGATGAAGGTTTCAATGGAGTTACGTGAATTCAGTCTCGTTTTAAACGTCACCTACAAAAGTACAGATGACTTTTATCATATATAGTTTTACAGTCTTAAACGTTATGTTAGATAGCAGAACACTACTAGTTGTAGCATCAGACCATTACAGGTGTCGTGTGAACTAACAAGGGGCAAAAATTAGGTTTAATCAGTATAGAGTTTTTAAAGTAGACCATGCTGCAAATTAGCTTTACAAAAAAGCCAAATCTACAATAGATTACAAATAAGCAGCCAGGATGTGACAGTGGCAAGAAAAAAACTTCCAGAGACACACACAGGAAATGCCCATAACAGGACACATCCTGATTTGGGTGAGATTGCGAGAGTTGAATGAAGCTCTTTACTAGTCCTAGTTTAGCATAAATTAAGAAAAATCATGCAGTGATTGAGCTATAGAAACAGCAGCTGTTTAGTTGTAAGATTGTAAAAAAGAGTGGTTGTAAGTGAATAAACAGGAAAAAAAAAAAGGCCTCAGTTAAACATAACAGGTAGATCCTGAGGTTTTATACTTTGTATTTTATCTTGTGCCAAATGCTTTTGTCATATTAGTACATTTTAAATTTTTACTAATCTTAGTCCTTACCTCGTGTTGTGGCTGCCCTGCATCCTGATGTGCCATTTTTCAGTGATGTGGTTCAAACGACAAGCAAAATGTCTCCCACGTGATCTCAAAGGTCAGGTTGATCTACACAGTTTGATCAGGTGTGTATGACAGTAGAAGCTAGGAGTAGTGTACACTGGTGGATGCAGGGGAATGACGATGAGCATTATAAAATTTAGTGACGGTTGTTTTGGTGATATCAGGTTTCATTCAGCAGTGAGACAGGGTGTGTGCCAGTGTGTCCTAACAACCCTAAATGCTTATAGACAACATATGTAGAACATACAGTATATAGAAAACTGGCCTTAATTATTGTTTACATAACAGTGTGGACAGCTTTGACATTCGAAGAAAAAGAAATTCTTGTTGATGGCCAGTGTAGGATAGCAATATAATGTTCATTTCTGATTGAAAATGGAATTTTGATTGAACTGCTGCCACCCATGAAATAAATAAGGTTTAAAGAGCGGAACTTGGAAGGAGAAAATTCCCTCACATCATCCTCAATCACATCAGATATATGGTGGTTGGAAAACCAAGGGAGGTTCTGACCATTTGAAGTTATGGGGCCTGTCTGGGGCCAGTGGCTATGTTAGTGGCTATGTTGTGTTATTATTATTATTATTATTATTATTATTATTATTATTATTAGTAGTAGTAGTAGTAGTAGTATTATTATTATATTTTTTTGATTTTTTATTGTTGTTGTTGTTAATTATAATAATAAACACAGGCTTATTGATTAATGATAATATATAAAACAACAGTTTCTGACAAATACACACATGGACAAAATTGTTGCTACCCTTCAGTTAATGAAAGAAAAACCCACAATGGTAAGAGAAATAACTTTAATCTGACAAAAGTAATAATAAATACTGATTCTATGAAAATGAACAAATGAAAGTCAGACATTGCTTTTCAACCATGCTTCAACAGAATTATTAAAAAAATAATCTCATGAAACTGGCCTGGACAGAAATGATGGCACCCTTAACTTTATATTTTGTTGCACAACCCTTTGAGGCAATCACTGCAATCAAACGATTCCTGTATCTGTCAGTGAGGCTTCTGCACCTCTCAGCAGGTATTCTGGCCCACTCCTCATGAGCAAACTGCTCCAGCTGTCTCAGGTTTGAAGGGTGCCTTTTCCAGACGGCATGTTTCAGCTCCTTCCAAACTTTCCTTCTTGACTGCCAGGGTATAATATCAGTGTATTAGACATTTCCTAAATTAGTAGCAAATACAATAAGGCTTTGTTCTGTGGGGAGGCTGCTCATATGATTAATGAAAAAGTTTTATAATAGAAACAGTTTTCAAATGTCATCACACAAATCTGGACACTGAGATGCCAGTTAATGCATATAAGCCTACAACTTAATGCTAATTTGTACTGAATTCATAAGTAGCGTTCCATAATCCACAACTGGTGACTGAGTTACATTTTTCTGTTCTTAGTGTTTCTGCGAATCCTATAAAACCTCTTCAGTTCATAAAGAAGATGTGAACAGGCACCAATTTGTAGAAATGATGGATGTCTTTATTGAATCTTAATAATCAACACTTTAGACAAAAAGACTTTATTGATAGAATATAATAATTACTATTATCACTGTACTTATTCATACAATATGAAAAAACATTCCATCTTTACAGCATTATTGTGTAAGAAAATCAAAACATTCTGAAGCCCTGAAGTTAAAAACATAAATCAGATGGTTACACGAGAAATTATTAAATGACTATATAATTAATGAGAAAGAAAACACAATAAATGAGATAAAATTATCACTGTTCATTGCTGAGTGTGGGTACAGGCCAATCAGTATAAACTGTTCTTATTGTTCTTACAATAAACTTCATAAAGCAGCTCACCACACTCAGCAACTCCAGCATAACATGATTTTAACTCGGTAATATCTGATGAACAAACACAATGCACGCAAACTTTAAATAATAACAGCAAAATTCCCTTTAAACCACTGCAAAATGTTCTCTAGTTATGCCCTCCCACATCTGTTTGATATGCTAGAAAATCTATTAAAAAAGTCATAAAATATGTTTCACAGTCAAACCAGGGAGTAAAAAAATAAACAGGCACAGCTCTTTGTGCCCAAAGTTGAGAGTATGGCACAAGAGCAAGTAGTCTTCTTCTTTGCTCATGTTTTCCTTCTTTTACTCATCTTCTGTGTTACGGTACGCCATGATGCTGAGGGCTGGCGAACCGTTAAAGAATAAAACGATAAACAAATATTTATTTTTAATAATATATTATTTTATTCAGAGTTAGGACCCAAGTGCAGTTAGCTCCAGATAGTCAAGTCAAGTCAGATTTAGATAGAATTAGTGAACCAAAGTAAATGATAAATGATAAGCCGTCATAATAACCAAGCCTGCAGTTAACGCAGGACCTGGGACTCGAACCCCCGAACCCTAGCGTCAGAGACAAGTGTAATCACGGTTTGCCACGGCGCCAGACACTAGGACCCGGGAGGAAGAGCAGGTAAGCTGAACGGCAAAGGAGACGCCTGAAGCGGACTCAAAATAAGGTTTAAACCGTCTAAAAACTACGACGGAAACCAAAGCAAATAAGAGGCGCACGCTGATAGGCAGCGCGATCAAAAACGGACGTTTTTAACACGATTATTAACAAGATTGAGGCGCGGAGCGCGAACAGCAGTTCGCGCAAGCGCAGAAAGGATTCGAGCGCTTCTAGCCCGAGCTCTGTTCGCTGGAGCTCGGCTGCGCCGGAGAAAGCCGAAGAATACTGGAGGTGCGCGTGCGCAGTGCGACAACAGCGCGTTCAGAGTTAGAGCGAGTGACTCTGAATCGAATCACTCGCGCTGAGATATCGGCAGAGGAAACTCACGGTCCTCCCGATCCCATGGGAGCATGAGACCAAGTGGAAAGCCTGCAAAGAGCATATCACGGTGCTCCCTGTACCAAAGGGAGCATGAGGCTGATGCGGGTCCCCCAGCAGGCACGTACCACGGATACTCCTGGCTGATTGCTCACTGGAGTGTGGCACCAAAGCCGGGGAGATGCACACAAGCGCAGAAAAGCGGCCGAGCCGCGATCGCTGAAGCTACTCAGAGGAAGACGCTTCCGGATGGCCTAACGCCACTCCAAAGCGTGAATGAACTTTCCCTTTCCTATCTAAAGACCCTGGCAATTACCTCAAGCGTTTCCACTTTACTCAAGTCCCCCCCTTTGCGGGGAAACTCGTACCATCGACCCTGGAGAAAAAGGAGGAAAGATCCGAGCAGCAAGAAAGCGATCAAAAACTATAAACCGTAGTGAAAGGCGAACAGTACGCAAAACGTAGGCGAGGGCGCAATCGCTTCCCAACGCAATCACATTGCCAATCAGTAATGCCAACGTGAATGCACTGGAATGTGGGGATTCCACACGATAACTGAGCCAACAGTGGCCTCTACTGTCAGCTCAGGGGAATCCCCAGAAAAGTGGGGAGAGCAGACACTGCTGAGAGGACCAACACTGGCCACTGACGGCCAAAGTGTAGGCCCTAACATTCTAGCTTTTTTTCATATCTCCCACCTTGGTCTTTGCCTCCTCATATCGATCCTCTTTGTTTTTATTTCCTTTGGAATTTGAGAGATCTATCTTGTCAAGTTTACGTGCCTCCCTTTGACTGAGATTTCATTTTTGTTACGTGAATTCTGTCTCTCATTGAAAGTCACCTACAAAAGTATAAATTACTTTAATCATTTATACATTTTACCATCTTAAACTTTATTTTAAGAAAACTCTGCTCATTGCAGCATCAAACCATGTACAGTTGTTCATGAACTACAAGGCAAGTCCAAATTTGATTGATTCATATATTGCTTTTAACAGTAGAAATCCATGTAATGTAGCCTTCCAAAGAAAAAAAATCTGTAGTGAATTTGTTTAATGTAACATTGTAAATAACAGAGTTTTAAATGAATTACAGAAAAAAACAGGTGGGTTCTGTTGTTTTACCAGATGCTACCTTGTATTTTGTCATATTAGTTCATTTTAAAGTCCTTACCTGCCCTGCATCTTGATTTGCCATTTTCAGTGTGCGATTCAAACAACCAAGCAAAATGGCTCCACTGTGATCTGAGAGGTCTGGTCGATTTATACAGCTGGTCAGTGTTTATGAAGAAGGCGGAAGTGAGGAGGAGTCAACGCTGGTAGATGCAGGGAGTGAGTCATTGTGGTTGGTGGTGATACTAGATGATTCAGTCTGAGTGTGTTCCAAAGTGTCCAACAGCCCCAAATACTTAAACAACACATACAGAAAATGGTCTTAATTATTGTTGTTCTTGTCCATCACATAAACAGTGTTCCTTTAAACTGCTGAGCAATTCTTTTTGATGGCCACCTTTTGCTAACAACAATGTAATGATCATTTCTTGTATTTACAGAACAAAACAAAGCAGGTCTAGGGGTAGCATAAGAGCTTCCACTTAAACATAAATGGTAAAGCTGTACTAGGTACTAGTGCCAGAGATACATGGTGGTTATCGGCACAAGCAACATTCCTTTACATGATCACGAGGACGTAGCTACAGCAGGAATTCAGCGTTAGAAAATCTCTTTCCTTCCATGTTCTTTAGTTCCTCATCAAGCCGAAATTAAACTCAAAAGATTCCTTTCTTTCTTTAGAAAAGTAAAACAAAACTGGTTATCCTGCCTCAGCAAGCCAAAGTCCATGTTTAGCTGCATAGCTAACCAGCTAACGTTACCTTTACCTGTCAAACACAGACCCTGTCACGCCAGCGGCGGATTCTACGCCGCACCACCAGAGAGCGCCGTCACCCGAATACTAGGCCGCACAGTTTCCGGGTGGCGGCCATCTTTATAAGGGCACGCCTGACGTATTGTTCTTCGCGAGGTCTCGTTGTTTCACCCGGCGTTTCCGAGCGTTCATGTACTACTATTTTGTTTGGATACTAGTGTTTGATCTTTTGCTACGTTTTTTGACTACGGTTTTGCCTATTCCCTCTGGTTTGTTGCACGGCGGTTCTGATCATTTGGCTTCGACTTTGGTGGACTGGCTTTTTGACTACGTGTTTGTATTCCTGTTTTCAATAAACCTGCACCTGGTTCCTTTGACCACGAGTGTCGGTCGTACAGAAGACCTCGCCCGAAACCATGGAATCAGGCAAGGTTTAGGTTTGGAGGCTCGGATCACCCGACAGGAGGAAAAAGCGGAGGAGATCGCTAAGCTCTGCATGGGCTTCTACTGCGATCGGTCCTCCACTCCCAGCGCAGGATTGGGGTAACCTCGATTAACGCCCACACCACCCGCCAAGGCCGTTTACCCCGCGTGATTCCGCGTCACTTCAGGTTGCTCTCCTGAAAGGTATGATGGTGCGTAGATAACCTGAAAGAGTTTCTTATGCAGGCAGGGCCTTATATTGACCATCACCCTAATCAGTTCCCACGAGACTGAAAGATTCATTTGTGATCTCACTGCTAACGGGTTAAAGCGAAGCAGTGGGCTACAGCTCTATGGGACCCAGGGCAGTGAGTTATGCAGTCGGAACAACGGTTTCTATGCCCTGTTCAGGGAGGTGTTTGACAACCTGTGGCAGGCAGGGAACGGGGGTCAATTTTGAGCGTATGAAGCAGGGGAGGAAGCGCAGGCAGCGGAGTACGCTTTTGAGTTTCGCACGGTGGCGGGCGGAAGTGGATGGAACGAAACCGCTTCTCCTGGCCCTGTTTAAGCGGGGACTACGCTGCCGACCTACGGAACAGAGATGGTGGTTCGGGGGGCACCTTGAGTCTGAAGATTACATTCGGACACTCGAATCCGAGATTGATAACATGTTTGGGAAGAGAGAAACCAGGTAGGCGGGCACCTTGAGTTCAGAGAGGACTTGAAGTTAGGAGAGTGGACTCGAAAACCCATGGAAGTGGGAAGAGACAAGGACTCACTCTCAGGAACGGCGGCAGGAGAATGGCAAACGTTCGGTTGTGCTGGTATGTGCGAAGCTGGCCACTCCGCGTTCCTGTCCGTGCTTGCCTAGGAGTCGCAAGGTCGCAGAGGTGAAGTGACGTTCTCCTACCCGAAAATAAAAAACAACTGTTTAATGTGCGGGTTCAGCTGATTAGGGGAGACAAGATTCGGTGTTCCTCTCAGCCCTTATAGACTTCAGGTGCGGGCCGGGTGGTTAACTTTATCAATCGGCAGGTGTTGACAGCACCATCTCCCCGTGAAAGACTCAAGGTACCTCTTACCTAAATAAAGGCGGTGGACGGGGACGCCCGATTAGGAAGAAGGGCAAGTGGACTCAACAGGAAACTCAGGAGGTCACATTACGCACGGGTTTGTCCGGCATGAAGAGGTAATTGTCCTTCTATGTTATTCTGCAACCCCGTAACGACCTAATCTTGGTTACCTTGGTGGTGAAGCACCAACCACGGTATGACTGGCAAGGGGGGGGATAATCAATGGGGCCCCTCTGTTTCCAATTGTTCTGACTTTCTTTGCCTGTTCGAGCTACCCTAGTGGGAGAGTCCTGACAGCAGACAAGGAGGGAGAGACGTGCCACGTGTTTATTCGAATTTGACCGAGGTTTTTTCCAAACTGAAGGCCAGCGAAATCCTCTCATCGCCCCGGTGGACTGCGCCATCGAATCTTCTTACAGGGTTCCTACGCCACCACGAAGCCAGGATCTATCCCTTGTCTAGAGTGGGAATCTGAGGCTCTGGAGGGACTACGTCGAAAGGTGAAGCCTTGACACTGGGATAATCGTCCGTCTCCACATCCCCAGCGGCGCCAGCCTTCTCTTTGTGGAAGAAAGAAAAAGGATGGAGGTTATGCGTCCTTATCGATTACCGTTGGCCTGGCTGAATAACATAACTGTCCAAGTACCACGTATCTCTTCCCTTAGTTCCTGCTTGCTTTAGAAAGCTCAGAGGAGCTACCATCTTCACCAAGCTGGACCTGCGCAGTGCCTACAACTGATTCAGGATCGTGAGGGAGAACGAGTGGAAGACAGCGCTAGAGACACCGAGGTTTATTTCAATACGTCTTTCGTTACTAAGGGTTACCAGGTTACCAGAGGGGATATCGTACGATCGTGGCCCTCAATTCACATCTCGGTTTGGAAGGGGAGTTTTGCCGAAGTACTCGAGGTAAGCATGCTGGACCTCCCGGTTACCCACCCGCAGTCCAACGGTCAGACTGAGCGGCTAAACCAAGAGATTGGAGGTTCTGCGCACTCTTTATTGCTCCCGGCATCAACAGGGATGGGCTCGTTATCTGCCCTGGGTCGAATACGCGCAAAAAATTCCCTCGTAGGCTCGTCTACCGGTCTAACTCATTTCCAGTGTACTTGGTACCAAACCTCCCCTGTTTCCATGGTCAGGTTCTCCTCGCACGTTCCAGCCGTCGACGAGTGGTCCGTCGTAGTGAACAGACGTGGGAGGAGGATCATGTTCAGGCTCAACGAGCAGTGCGGTCAAAGGGGTCAAGGCGAATCGGTACCGGCGCCAGAGGTAGAGATATCTGCAGGTCAGCTAAGTGTGGATGTCCACTCGTTGATTTGTGATTTGGGAAAACTGGCCTGCCTTAGTAAGAGCTGAGTCCAAAGTATAGACCGTTTTAAGATTGTCAAGCAGGTTGGTTAACCCGGAACGTACCGTTGCAACTGCACCTAGTCATATCGTATTGCACCCACCTGCCATGTTCTCTGCAAAAACGGGTGACGTCTTCTTCACAGGCTCCGCGTTGGTGACGGAACCCCCTCCTCCGATGGACGTGGACGGCTCCCCCGCATACCAGTGTGCCACCGATTGCTAGATTTCCAGACGTAGAAGGGTGGGATTGAGTATCTAGTGGATGGGAGGCTATGGGCCCGAAGAAAGATCGTGGGGTGCCGGGCCATGGGACATTTTGACCCGTCTCTCATTGACGAATTCCACCTGGAGCCCCCCAATCTGTCCCGCTCCTCGCCGCGAGGGCGTCACCGTAAGAGGCGGTTCTTCGGACGGCAGGAGCGCCGTAAGGAGGAGGGGTTCTGTCACGCCAGCGGGCGGATGCTCCGCCGCACCACCAGAGAGCGCGTCACCCGAATACTAGGCCGCACAGTTTCCGGGTGGCGGCACTCTTTATAAGGGCACGCCTGACGTATTTTCTTCGCGAGAGGTTAGTTGCTTCACCACGCGTTTCCGAGCGTTCATGTACCTACTACTTTGTTGGGGATACTGTGTTTGATCTTTTGCTACGTTTTTGACTACGGTTTTGCCTATTCCCTCTGGTTTGTTGCACGGCGGTTCTGATCATTTGGCTTCGACTTTGGACTGGTTTTTGACTACGTGTTTGTATCCTGTTTTCAATAAACCTGCACCTGGTTCCTTTTACCCTGAGTGTCCGGGTCGTTACAGACCCGTAATGCATTAGCAACTGAACTTTCAGTTCTTACCGTTCTTACTCTTACATTATTGGTGACATTTTTGCTTAGAAGTTGGCTGTGTGGTGGTTCTGGCTGTGGTGGTGGTTGTGGTGGGGGGTAGAGCTCAACACTGATATTGAGAGATGCAGAGATTGTCTGAGGTGTGGGGAAAGGGGATTGGTTGATTTTTACAATCTTTTGCAACATTGGAACGCCAAAACGTAGTTCATCTGACATGTGCGTACATGCAAACAGTAATCCTTAGAGGACAGACACCCAGAAACTCCTGCATAAACCAATGTGTTAACCAATAGATGAACAATGCTGTCCAAGCCCCTCCGACTGCAGTATCTCAGTTAATCTTTACTCTTACTTTCTTACTCCAAACCTTGAGGGGGGTACGCCTCCCCAACACCCTAAAAAAACTACGCATATACTCCTTAGAGACATTTACCTCAAATACAGTTTCACTTTCATTTTATGGCTCGTACAACAGAATGGCTGTATTATCGAATGGGGTATTACTGCAGAACCCAGAGTGCTTCGCTGTTGGTGGTTGAGATGTTTGGTGGGTTCACAGACCTGGATGTTGGGGTCAGTGTAATTGCTATCTTTAAACATAATGCTGTATGTAAACATGATTATCCTGATGATAAAATATTAAAATACTGTATATTTCCATTAATACTGTAATGACATGCAAACATAACATTAACCACAAAAGGTTTATTTTTGAAGACATTTTAATGTGAAGCATGCCAGTGAGACAAGTTATTCAACTTACATTCTTTAACTTACATTATGGCTTGTACAATATTATTCACTACATGTAACAAATTAACTGTATGTGACAGGAAAGGCAAGTGCCAACAAAAACATTCCTTCTTGACTGCCAGGGTATAATATCAGTGTATTAGACATTTCCTAAATGAGTAGCAAATACAATAAGGCCTTGGTCCGTGGGGAGGCTGCCTCATATGATTAATGAAAAAAGTTTGATATTAGGAAACCAGTTTTTCAAAATTCATCACACAAACTGGACAACTGATAGAGGACAAAGTAATGCATATAAGCCTACTACCTAATGCTAATTTGTACTGAATTCATAAGTAGCGTTCCATAATCCACAACTGGTGACTGAGTTACATTTTTCTGTTCTTAGTGTTTCTGCGAATCCTATAAAACCTCTTCAGTTCATAAAGAAGATGTGAACAGGCACCGATTTGAAGAAATGATGGATGTCTTTATTGAATCTTAATAATCAACACATTAGACTTTAGACAAAAACACTTTATTGATAGAATATAATAATTACTATTATCACTGTACTTATTCATACAATATGAAAAAACATTCCATCTTTACAGAATTATTGTGTAAGAAAATCAAAACATTCTGAAGCCCTGAAGTTAAAAACATAAATCAGATGGTTACACGAGAAATTATTAAATGACTATATAATTAATGAGAAACAGAAAACAATAAATGAGATAAAATTATCACTGTTCATTGCTGAGTGTGGGTACAGGCCTATCAGTGTAAACTGTTCTTATTGTTCTTACAATAAACTTCATAAAGCAGCTCACCACACTCAGCAACTCCAGCATAACATGATTTTAACTCGGTAATATCTGATGAACAAACACAATGCACGCAAACTTTAAATAATAACAGCAAAATTCCCTTTAAACCACTGCAAAATGTTCTCTAGTTATGCCCTCCCACATCTCTTTGATATGCTAGAAAATCTATTTAAAAAGTCATAAAATATGTTTCAAACCGGGGAGTAAAAAAATAAACAGGCACAGCTCTTTGTGCCCAAAGTTGAGAATATGGCACAAGAGCAAGTAGTCTTCTTCTTTGCTCATGTTTTCCTTCTTTTACTTATCTTCTAGCTCTTTTTTCATATCTCCCACCTTGGTCTTTGCCTCCTCATATTGATCCTCTTTGTTTTTATTTCCTTTGTAATTTGAGAGATCTATCTTGTCAAGTTTACAGGCCTCAAGAGCTTCTATAAGCCTGTTCCTGGGAATTTTCAAGATCCTGTGAGACTCATTTGGTAAATAAAAGGCCAGACTAACCTGATCCCAAACATAAAATTGATGCGGATGAAACCTCTGCACTTCAGTTGAAATAAGCTTATACTGGTGAGTTTCACAAATGGCTTGTGCTTTCCAGGTAATCTTTACCTCCTCATACCTAACCCACTCACTCTCATCGTTAAGAAGTGGAAACTCTTTAAAATGCTGGTTATACTCAGGACTATGAACGAGCACAGCATACATGATCTCCTGTTTGTATAGAAAAGTCTTGTAGATTCTTAGAACCGGCTCCTCCCCTTCACATTTCTGCTCCTTGTACCATTCCATCAGCTCTGTGAGAGGAAACGTGAAGCGATAATTGCCGTAGCGAGACTCCTGTGTGAAAGCTGGTGATGTTGTGAACTTCTCGAGGAACTCTGCTTGATTTAGTACTTCTGCATTGTTTAGGGCGTTCATCTCCACATATCGCCTCTCAGCTGATGTTATCTCCTCTCTGCCAATGTTTAAATGCCACCATGAGAACTCACTTTCAGGGGGGCTGAATCCCTCCGACTCCATTATCCCATCAAGTCCTGATTCCTCTGTGACATGTGTTACTTTTGAAACCTCAAATTCTACTGGATTTGGGTAGGGAGGAATGTTTTTAGTTATGTAGTCCAGCATCTTTGTATCATGTGGCAGTTCCCCCCTTGTGACTGCTGCCGGCATTTGGACTCTCAGCTCTGGTACACTGACGTGCCTCCCTTTGACTGAGATTTCCTTTTTGTTACGCGAATTCTTTCTTTCATCGAAAGTCACCTACAAAATCATAGATTACTTTATACATTTTACCATCTTAAACTTTATTTTAAGAAAACTCTGCTCATTGCAGCATCAAACCATGTACAGTTGTTCATGAACTACAAGGCAACTCCAAATTTGATTGATTAATATACTGCTTTTAACAATAGAAATCCATGTAATGTAGCCTTCCAAAGAAAAAAAATCTGCATTGAATTTGTTTAATGTAACATTATAAATAACAGAGTTTTAAATGAATTACAGAAAAAAACAGGTTGGTTCTGTTGTTTTACCAGATGCTACCTTGTATTTTGTCATATTAGTTCATTTTAAAGTCCTTACCTGCCCTGCATCCTGATTTGCCATT